>JAPMAE010002213.1:6286-17623 GCA_036584705.1 Rhyacophila sp. 25_7 | reverse complement strand
ACGTGAGATCCAAGAGCGTCTAATGCATCCCGAAAAAGTCACTGTTTGGTGTGGTATTTGGGCTGACGGCGTCATCGGTCCCTATTTCTTTGAGAACGACGTTGGCCAGGCTATCACCGTCAACGGCGAGAGCTGTAGATTGATGATTACCAATTTCTTTTGGCCTGAATTAGATGATATGGACATTAAAAACATTGACATTTGAAACATATTGCTTTCAAAATAAATATATTTGTATATATAAATAATCATTCTACAGTTATATTTCATACTTCAATTGCGCATGATTTGTATAGGATAGTACCTAATACTACAATTTACTAAGCAAAACATTTGTTCTATGTTGCATATAATAAATAATATAAGAGCGATAAAAGATGCCCCACTACCGCGAAACATTGTTTACCAAAGCATTGAGATTAAGCGAACCCTTTTTAACGCGTTGGCAGACCACTCCCGAGTATAACGAAGTTTTTGTACGATCCCAAAAAGTTTGCTATTGTTTTAAAAAAGAGCTTTAGCCTGTATAATTCCAAAACGTGTAAATTGTTTTTTACGTAATAAATATTGTAAAAGTTAAACGATTAATAATAAAGAAATATTAAATATTTCATTTTAACATAAGTGTTTCGTATACAGACGGTCGTGTCGACCATTTGTATTCGAAATCATTCGACGTCTAATAAAAATACTCATCAACATGTTAATTGGAAAGTCGAATTACTGTGAAGTAAAGTGACTAAAATATAAGTAACTGTTCATGAAAGATTTCCATGAAAATCGTCTAAAAGTGAGTAACGACACTGAAATTTCTGCTGTTTAGTCCAGAGTCGAGGCAATCTAAACTACATTATATTATATGTAATGCATGATACTGGTATAAGTATTAACAAATTTTCAATTAAAAATATAACACAACTGAGGCGTGTATTTCCAAAGTGAACTTAATCATCTTCAATAAATTCGAAGCAAATGCCAAATAACTGTTTAAAATGTCGATATTACACATGTTTTTGCTATATCCATTTATAGTGTAAAATAAAATTTGCAATAGAGCTAACAAAAATATGTAATATCAACACCGTAAACAGTTTTTTAGAATTATCCACAAATCTGCTTAAGAGGAATAAGTTAACTTTGGAAATACACGCCTCAACTATATATGTATCTTCAAATTATATCACAGTTTTGTAAAAGAATTAATAATAGTTTTGACTGTTATATTTTTAACTCATGATAAATTATTAAAACTGGGATGAATTCAAACGTTTTTGATTTTCAATAACAACAAAAATTTGAAAGATAAGTAATACAATAAAAACACTACTAGAGCTTGAAGTTCGATCGCAACTGAAGTATTTAAGACTCGATACGTTTGTTTTATTGAATACGTAAAGGTCATCTATAAACCACGCAACGCTCTTAAATGAGAGGAAGTGTTGACCACCAACATATACATGGCGTTACAAGGGGAGGGTGGGTTATTTTTTATTGTTACATAACACTCTCCCCCTCAAAAAGTGGATAGGAGTTGATTGGATTCCTATTTAATGCGGAAATTTACGTAATATTTGAAAGAAGAGAGAGGGAGAAGTGGCCAATCTTTTACGTACCGTGCGCTATTTTTTCACATACGAGTTCAGATGCGCCATACAGGTCAAACACCTTTTCTACTTTCTTACGTTCATGGTTGGAGTTAATAATGATAATATAGTAATATTATAGGCACAAGTATGCAATGCGCCACTTATGATCATTCAATGAACTATACGTTGGCCATCCTTGTCTTAAGGAGAATATGATATTATTTAATGAATAAAATATTTATATAAATATGTGAATTAATTAAAAATATTTTTTAATCATATCTAATTCGTACATGGAATTTATCAACATTAGAACTGTAAATATTACCGTGACAATATTTTTTATAAGTAATAATTATCAATTATTAGCTCAACCAATTTGATCCTTACCATGATTTTAAATTTACGTGAAAAAACTTGTGTCGACAGCTACAGGATTTGAAGCCGCGAACTTCGGTTCATCAATTGGATACGCTGTCCACTCACCAACAAAAGCACAGTGTATAAAAATATTTTTCAAGACAATAAAATGTATGTTATTCAAATATATGAAATGTAAATATGTTGCCTCTTCATGAGTCCCTGTCGCTAGCCAGTCTTTTTTCATTCTCCCATGTCATGCCGGCATACCGTAATTCCACAGATTACATTTCGTACATTGTATTCAATGGTATCATGGAATCTCGCTACTTTGAAGAAGTAGCATGACCGGTTGACATGCAATTCAAGGAATGTCTTTATGTGGCCAAGCTAAGTCCAATTTCTCATTTTCTTTTTGGATGTGTTGAGAGACCTCATGGTCCTTTACCGTATCACCTTATTTCACCAACACCGTATTCTCAGAATTCATAAAGAGCATCTCTTAGATATATATCTAATGAATATACGCTTACTGAGCTTTATGTAGAACCTGTTGTCAATTCAGATGAATGATGACATCTGAAGCTTTGTCTCTTTTTTTTATTTACTTAAGAATTCATTTCACGGTGTATAAGTATTTTTGTAGGCAGATTTAGAAAAAAAAAACGTTTATAAAAATCGTACACTACTATATCTGTATTGATCGTAATATTAATACCACAAAAGTACCTCAGCATTATTTGAACCGTGAAGACACTTAATTAAGGCATATTTCGATGTACACAAGATTTTATGCCAAATTACTATCGACAGAGTGTATTCAATGGTGTTGCAGAAACATAATATAAACTAATGATATAAAATAAAACACCCAAATATGCAGATTTATAAAAAGAATACTTTCCTTTTGAAAGATGAAAACATCGACAAAAAGAACTGTTTTGTTACGAGTATATTTAGCTGAACAATAGCCAAGTATTGATTTATGCAGTATTGAATCGATATTTCAAAGTCTATGTATGAAACACAAACATTTCTATTTGTAGCAGGCCGTGAATTTGATTGTATAAATATTGACTGTGTTTTGACAAAAGAGTGCAACGTACAAACTTTACTATGCCAAACGAGGTACGTTCCGAATAACGGAATCATTGTTCGTGAATGTAAGATATAGGAATGTGGCAATAATGCGTTATGACTCATTTTTTTAATACAGCTAGATTTGATTCTATAGTTAACTATGCGTAATAGTCATAGCTTTATTCTTCTGTACCTTTTCTGGGCGTTGATGGGATGAGAGCATATTATGGTCAACCTCGTTAAAAACGGTAAACGTTTACTTTGTTACTATATTATGTTGGGTTTCAATACATGATATGAAACAGAACGTGATGATTGACTTGTTTATTATTGATATAACTAACGCATTATTACAGCATATGCTGCAGCTAAGCGCAGTAAGTATGACGTGCATGACCTTTTATTGTTTTAAGGGCTGTGGAGTCGGGATATTTTACGCAGAGTCGGAGTCGGATGAAATCGACTGATTCCGACTCCGACTAATTTTTTATTTTCTTCAATTAGTAACATTGCGCCACGTGTCAAATGTTAACGAATTTATATGATTCAGTATACTGGGACTACATTGTGTTGGACAGTTTCTCGAAAGCATCATTATTTATATTTCGCTTACGTATCTAATGCTTGTTTTTTTCATTACGTATTCAATCATTGTTTGGCGGTTATGTTTACATGTTCTATGGTGAAATAATATTATATGACTTCTGTTACTAATATTATAGATGTAGAAAGTTATAAAATAAAATAAAAATTGGTATAGGAGTCGGTATATTTTGAACCAAAAGCCTGGTAAAAAAAACCAAAAAATCAAGACAAATCTTCAATTCACCAGAAAATGAAATAGCCATTTTTTCTTCAATAAAATATAGTTTTACCTTCTGAAATTGTTGTGTTATTATTTTCATGATTTATTTTTCAACCACTCTCTTTCATCGTAGCATTTTATTATTTATATATATCAATGCGAATATTTGAAAATAACAGAATAAATGATATAACGTTTTTTAATACACAAATAAAGAAATCTCTTCAATTTTTGTATATGGTGGCAATTCCGTTCAATCCATTGAAAAACTAGAGGAAGCTATTATATGAAATTAACAATAACATTCATAATTGAATTTGTTGAAGTACATTGAAATATCATAACTACTCCTAACACGTGAGTATAGACACATGCTGCAGCCAAGCGCGGTAAGCTACGTGCATGAGTTTTTATTGTTTCTCAACCGGACTTCAAGTTCTACATCCATGTAAGGCGGTAAATAAGGTTAAAATACTGTGATAAATTTTTCGAAACACAAAATGAAAATCGAAATGTTATATTCTTCAAAATGTACTCCTCATAACAAAATTTATTTTATGTGTGTTAGCACTGTTTTCCTATACCCAGAAAATTTAAATGTGTCGGTTTGCCTTACCTAAATAAAACTTATTTTGGTGGTTTAGTGGTTATTACCAGCTAGTGGCGAGGTGTATTTTCTTTACGCGCAGTGGAAAACACTTCTAGAATTGTAAATACTTAGTCATTTCCTCTGAGCAATCGGCACTAATTCGTAGTATAAAATTATGTTGCAGCGGATTTTGTATATTCTAATTAATACTTAGCAATGTGTTTAATATTACATGTCTGTTTATCGCTGTCATAGAACAAAAACGTTTTTTTACCAAAAATTAAAATCAACCAGCCCCTTATTTAGTTTTATTCGTGCAAAATTGATGAATTTAAGAAAAAATAATATTTTCAGGTAGTAATATCAAATGAAAATGTTAACTTTATAGTTGTGATTTTAAGTACTTATGTACTTAAAATCATTATGAAACATAAAATTTCATTGCCTTCTAGAATTCCTCATAAAAACATTTATATTGGCTGTATACTAAGTCTATGACTATGAAATAAGGTGAAAAGAGAATGGACCATGCAGATTCTCATCACATCCAGGGAGAAGATGAGGCGTTGGACCTGGCTTCGTCATGTGCTGAGATGGCCTGAATCGCAATCACAACCGGGCATGCTTCTTCTTCAAACCAATCGGATTCTGTCGTCTGAGGAGGCCACTGGACACCATAAACAGGATGTATTCGGCCGATTTGCTGGACGCAGGCATGACTTGGAGGATGAAAAGGGACTGACCAAGGACAGAGATTCATTGAGGCAGAATGTGGTGTCCATATGCTCCGGCTAAGGAGCGTGCCATGGGGAAAAAGAAAAAATAAACTAATTTGCCCTCGTTAGGCTAGTAGATAGCGCGTACGCCTATCAAGCTAGGGTCACGAGTTCAAGGCCCGTGCTGGTTACAACATTTTTTAAATATTTATTCATTTGTAATTTATCCAGGACTCGAGCCCGAAGCGGTTGAACTAATAATTATCAATTATTACTTGTAAAAAAACTGTCAAAACAACCTTCACATTGTGGAGATCCATATGGTTCATTTAGGAGCGGATATGATTAAAAAAAACTATAGTAAGAGAGACCTAGTCAATTTTTTTACGTAGATCCTAACAATCTTTAAAAACAAAAACTTTTGATATATATTGTATTCAGATGTTCTAAACTTTTTTTTAGTATGTTTACGAACGATACTTTCAATGATTATCATTTACATTTCACACGAGCACATTTGTTCTTTACTCTGTTTGGTGTACGACAGTCCCTAATATTTTTTATTTCATACGATAATCTACTAATTGAAATTTCAGTTTATTAAATCTAGTGTTATTCCATTTGCTGTGAACGATTTTTTTTATAAAATATATATTACGTAAAATCACAATATAAATAGTGATAAAAAGCTTTCGCTCTTCTTTAGAAGACCGCTGACTTTGTGATTGAGGCAGCCTCTTATTAACTCATCCCATATAACACCCATTCCCACTTCTAGGCAATCTTTACTCCTGGGTGCCTTATAAAATCATACGGATTCCTTAAAAGTGTGCAACAATATTTTTGAAATTCATTTCTTATCGAAATTAATTGTACAGTATAATAAAAACAAAGAATAATAATTTATGATCGCAGCAAAAAGTGTTTTTTATACATTATTGAAAATAGTTGAATTTAGTTGCGAATATACGAGTATATTATAGATATATAATATATTAATGTATCGAGGAGACTCCTAGAAGTACCTGACCTGACCTATAGATGGCGGTTGTTGTTTAAAAATAATGATTATGGTAGAAAGTACCTACCTTATAATGCTTAAGTTTGAAGTTTGACGACGCTACGTTGTTCAGTACTCGTATTTGTTAGGTAGTCATCAATAGTGCAAAATATTGGTCATCGTTATGTGATACAACACCTATTTGAAAGGCGTCACTCCAACCAATATCAAAGTGGGGCTAGATTCTACTTTGGGGGAGTCTGCTCCTTCATTTACAACAGTAAAATATTGTGTGGCAGAATTTAAATGAGGCCGTATGAGCTGCGAAAATGAACATCGCAGCGGTCGACCAAATGAGGTGGCCATAACAAAAATGGCGAAGAAAATAAGCAATGTAAAATTTGTGACATACAACTAAATAAAATTTGTGTTGAATTTATAATTTTCTATATAATATTATCAAATATATGTATTTTATTTGTTGTGTTAATTTACATTATGCTGATGAATGCTGAATCTACTATCGAGCCTTAGTGATTTAATTGGTAGCATAGGAAAATCAGTTTGCCTAAATATTCCATTTATCTAAATTAATGGGAATTTAATAGCTAATTACAAATAGCTTCAAAGCGAGTTTTGCTATATTCTGTATTGTATTAGTCGAGGATGCTTGAATATATAATCTATTTTAAACTATTCACAAAAGCCAATTACAGAATTCAATACTACCGTGTACAAAAGCAATATGTTCCACTTTCTTGCTAAAACTGTAATGATTACAATAAACATGTTATACATATGAGACAGGGAAGCGTATTTTGTACGATATTTTTTGCCTAAAGCTCGTATTAAAAGTTTTTCGTAAATTGCTGAACGAAAACGTAACGGCTACATAAAAGGCGAAATAAAAATTGATAACATTCTGAAAGTTCTGTCAACTTTTCTGACATAATTCTGTTTGAAACTTTCCAAACGGCTCACGATTCAAAACGCCTCTAAGCTTTAAATAAAAATACATTATTTCTTCTAGAACGTAACACTATTTTGACAGTTCAGTTTAATCTAGACACGCATTCGTTTACTCGTATTTGCACAAATATCGACTGTTTTTGATTAATGCGCCATGAACAAAATACGGATATAAATATATGGTTTCAGAAAATGCACAAAAATGTCTTTGGTTACCATTTATTTGTACTTTTATAAGACAGAATATCTATTATAATATTAATTGAAAGTAATTTCACACGATACCATATCAACCCTATTTATGGAAAAGGGATAAATCCTCAGTTTTTTAAAAGTAATTTTATTTGAAAATCACTGTGTACACATCTAAATACACGTTTTGTCAAAAGGAATTAAGCCGAAAATGGCGAATTATTATTAAAATTCAACTTCAAATTTTGAAAAAATAACTACTTACTAAGTTTGTGTGAAAAAATGCATTAACCCTCAAATTTAGTGATAAAACACGGATTTATTGCTCATCATGCACTTCAAGTTTGTATTAATGTGACTTTGATTAAAAATTATTAAAAAACGTTTTATGTGCCTCCTGCAAAATTTATTTTGTGAAGGTTAATCCCTTTTGCCTCAGCAAGGTCGATATATTATATTGAAGCATCCTATATGTTCCAGAATTCACACGTCCCTTAGACTAAAAATCAGTCACAATTTGAAGTTATTTACATTATTACGCTAAAAAATCTTTATATCACGTTCTCTACCATACTGTAAAATAAAATATATTTAACTCCATATAAAGAATAAAACCTCGTCAATAATTTTAATGTTTATATTAAAGTTTTATGAGTAGTCGACATATTTATTCCAAATAATATATAAGCATTTCTGCAAGAAAATCACAGGGGTCATCCATAAACCACGTAACATTTTATTATTCCCTCCCCTCCATGTAACACCATGTAGACATTCAGATTGACCCTCTCTCTATCCTTTCAAATATTACGTTACTTTACACATTACATAGAAATGACATTTACAATCAACTAGTATCCACTTTTAAGAGGGAAAGGTGTTACGTAACAATAAAAATTAATCCACTCTCCCCCCTCAAGAGCATTACGTGGTTTATGGACGATCCCATAGAAATAAAATGATTTAAATTTATTAATATACATTTGATTTTCAATTTTTGTATATAATTGGTACCTGAAAATATTTACAAAAGTGGTGCAAAGTATTATAAATAATGGAAAATTACGTATAACGGTATAGTAGATGTGTATTGTGTAAAAGAATATTTATTCAAAACTGTGAGATAATTGAAAATAAACTATGTTTTCTATTTTTGAAGAAAGATGCAATTTCCACTAATCGTACTGTTTTTCGATACAAAGACCTTCTCCTAAAAACGTTAATACATAAGAAAATACTTGAAAAAATATTCACAAGATGACATTGACAGTTCTTGGATGGTTTACTTTTGGTTTTCAATTATTTACAAAATCGCTTTTTATTTCAACTTAGTGCCAAAAGATTCGTTCCGTGTATCGATATACAAATGTCAAAAGTAAATTTGAATACAAACACAAGTGTGGTGCTAATATTTCACACCTGCGAAATTCAAATATCTGGCTCGGGTAATAAAACGAGAGTTTATTGGTTTTGATGAAAAAATATAACAAACGTCTTTGAGTCGAATCGCATCAGTAAGGTTAGGTGTTTACTCGTGCCTGTGGGTGTTGTGACGTCATACGTACACTTTACTCTACAATATACTTTTAAATGATTATCACAACTTGGATAGGTTACCCTCGTATATGTTACAAGTATCTCAGCTTAATGTTTGAATAACTCTGACTGATCTGTTAGTAAAATTTAACTTTTTTTCACGTAACGAACTTGAAATATTTACAAAGATTGCTTATTTAGTTACACAAAACAAATTTACAAAATAAAAGACATGTTCATCGGTGACAACATTTTTAACTATGTTGGTTTGTTACAAATATCTGTTATTTTTTAAAATGAATTTTCACAAAAGATGAAATAAATGAAATACTTATATTATATAAGTATATAAGAGATAATCCATTAAGCCGATTAAGTGCCAGAAACGAGTTAAATCGCACAACTTAAATGTAGTTTGTTAGACAAATTTAATTATTGTGGATGTATATGACTATTATATTATGATCATATCATGATCAGCAGCCATGACAAGGAAACATTCAATATACGTTTAAAAGAAATATTTAGGTTTTATTTTAGCTAAAAAATTACAGTTTACCCTGTTGTTTGACATTATGTCGGACACAGAAAAGGTTAAAATCAGACATTATTAAATTTCATAGAAGTTGTAAATACCTGCAAATAGTTTGCACTGTTTAATAAATGCTGTACGTATTTATTCAAAATAAATAAAAAATACCTGTTCACTTATGATTTTAAACATAATTTTCTGAAAAGTTTTTCCTGATATCTATATTATGTAATTGTGGAATATAGATAAGTCTAAAGATATCATCAGCTGAACGAGGTCGTTTGAGTTAAATATCGATAGATAATTTCTATAGCCAGCTTCAAGATGATTCAGCTTTGTTATAAGGATCGTCTATAAATCACGTAACGCTTTTAACGCTCTTTTACTCCCCCCCCCCCGTTGTCCTGCATGTAACACTATGTATATAGATATTCAGCTTGACTTCCCTTTCTCTTTTCAAAGCTTTGTGTCCTTTAATATTAATTAGGAATGGTATGTTACGAGATTTCAATAAAAAACAAGAAGAAAATTATTACCTAACAATAAAAATTAACCCACCCCCTTGTAATGCCATGTAGACGTTGGTGGTCACATCTTCCTGCTGTCAAGAGAGTTACGTGGTTTATGGATGACTTCTAAGTTCTGATAAAATTGGTGATTCAAACGCATTCTCTTTTTACGGTCTACTTATGTTATAACATAATCAATAACTAAACCACTACGTAATTAACATGAAAATCAGTAAATTAACTATAAGTATATAAATCGATGGTGAAAACATATTAACAAGAAAATTAATATAGATAAAATATATATTTTTATTAGAAGAAGTCTTCCAAATTGCTGTCATTGGTAAAAAAAATTACACCATTAAATAAAAAAATATCGACAGTCGATATAATTTTCTTAAAAATAGTCATTGATTTATCGCGTTGATATATCTACTGGCAGGTTGGCTTACATTATTGAAAGAAGAAACGTGATGTTCACGATTTCTTAGTTATCAGGAAGCCAGGATGACGCGGTCTTCATTCTTACCACTCACAAGTCAAAAAAAATCATCGCTACCTAAAGAAAACATATATTTTCAAAAATATTTGTTTTTTTATATATAGATACAATATGTAAGCGAGGACGAAATAAGTTTCAAATCTATGAATGAAATATTTTATATGTAGCAGAAGTCCCTTTGCTGTGTTATCAAAGGTACAACATCGCCAACTGATTACAAAAGGTCTGTAAAAAACACTCATAAAATGAGTAACTGAAAATAGCCACAAGGGATTTTTTCAGTAAGTATGTATAATATATATTTTTCTTCTTTTGAGCAATCGCGTGGCAAGTTTCTCACGCCGAGTTGGTTTTCCAATAAAAACTGTGAAACCGCATGCCGACTTCTCTATAAAAGAACAACCGACAAAAAACCGAGAGATGGGTGGAGTATTATTTCATGTGGGATTTTTTTAAACACGCTGAATCAGTTGAAAATATTATTATGCGAGAAATTGTAATGTCACTTTCTTAATTTGTCCCGGAAAAGGAGATGCTCTACTATAAAAAACCATAGAAAGTCTCAGTAATGAATTTTTCTACGATCACAAGTAAAGTAAAGTGTATGATGCTATTGTCATATTCCTTTATTTTATATTTTGACACTCTACGACTTTTTTCTTTTTCTTTTAACTATATCCACCCTGAAATGACACATATGAATCTCCATAATATAAAGATTATTTGTTCATTACTTTTACCAGTAATAATTGTCAATTATTAGCTCATCTGTTTCAAATTCGTGAACTGTCTACAATGCAAATGATTTTGAAAAAAATTGGAACCAGCATGCGCCTTGAACCCGCGAGTCCCGCTTGCTAGGCCTACACTCTATACACTCTATAACCTAACCTAACCTAACGAGGCTAACTTAATTAAGTCCAATAACATATATAAATCTTTAGCCACGCCTCTTAAAGAT
>JAPMAE010002210.1:1186-11908 GCA_036584705.1 Rhyacophila sp. 25_7 | reverse complement strand
CCAATAAAAATATTAATTTATATAAAATAAACACACACCAATAAAGAGAAAAAGATTTTTTGTAGTTTTTTTGTAAATCAATCTAATACTATTTCTACTATGCCGGTATTTTTTATCATCATATTCTAATCAATGTATCGATGCCGTTCATCATTTAAGTCATTTTACAGCTTGAACTTACATTTTAATGAATATATCTGTGATTTTTTTTCTGATAACAATTTTCTGAAGGAAAATAATCGTACGAAATTAAATAGAATTTTATCAGAGCCAGAATCTTGTTTCGTGATAAACGATTACCATTTTGTAAAGAAAATTACTGTGTGTCTGTCATTATGAAAGGTTTCATGGTTTCCGCATTGTGCTATTATGATACACATCACAAAATACTCTCACATTGATGTACTAATATCTCCATATTTAATTTATTACAGACTGAACCAGATGATATCGCTACGGACGAAGTTATTGAAGAAACTATAGATACTCGAATCGGTTTGTATTTCAACGTATTCTCTCACCTATATATTTGATTGCGCAAAAAATTTCCTGCAAGCATTTTTCTTTAATTGAAAAAAAATTCAAACTCATCTGATTGGCTTATTTATGCTTTTGGCATTGATTAGGATGTATTTGTAAATTGACACAGGGAATCATTTGTATTTTTTTATTCCAGGCGCTAAGAAGACAAGGAGGGTAAAGAAAACTAAAGAAATCGTGCAAGGTTTGCATAATTATATATATTACTATCATAATATATATTTTTATACAATAATTAGTCTACTTCAATATAGAAGACAATTAAAGCATATAAAATTTTGTTTTCAATATACAATCAAATAATTATTTTTTCTTTGATAAACTCTGAAATTTGATTTACGATATTTTATTATAATAATGAAAAACTTGTCCACACATTGTGTATTATGTGAATGCTGCTTTGTAGTAGTATGTTAATTTTACTATACGCAAACTTTATGCTTATACATGCGTAGTAAGTACCTTGACGCTAACACAAATGTAATTTGACAAAGAGACTGGAGGTTTATCGTATGTAGAATAATATTACGTTACACAATTAAGGTGCAAAAAATACTAATGCCGACCCGATCTCACTATTGATCATTTATATCTTTAATAAATTGATTTAAAGATGAGAGTCAATAATGTTTTTAAACAATAATCTTATATTTCAACAATAAGAAATTTACTTTTGTTTGTGTCGTGTTTTTGTATTCACCGATATGGTTTGTTTTTATTATAATTAAATTTTAAACAGTGTTACGAATAACATAGAGTTTTTTCAAGATTCTTTTAATCTCTGAGCAGGTAGCATGATTATAGCAATCGGAGTATACTTATATGAATTACATTCAAAATAAATTATTAATTGTATTTCATTCAGATGTGTGCTCGTTATGTTTCTATTATTATTGAAAATTTAACGCGCTTTAAATGACCTCTAGTATCAATTTGATATATAACAAATGCTTTAAAATAATAAAACATATAAATATTATAGTTTGCTTTCTTATTAAGAAACGTTTATTTTATACTAAAATAAAACATTTATTATATTCAAAGAAAAAACTCTTTATATGCAATTATAAATGCTTGCTACAATATATAAATGTTGTTTTTATTTATAATGAAAATTATTCAGATTAAAAATAATTTAAATAATAAAAAAACACGATATATCAAATGCTTTTCTAGTATTCCTTATAAAGTATTGGTCGGAATGAGCATTATATGCTAGCAAAACATTATAACTTTTGAATTCATAACTTGATGTCTTATGTAAAAGGTTATTAATTACGAGTAAGAAATAAATATCAAAAAATAGAGAAATCGTTGATAAATATACAGATACATTAAAAGTAGGATGAATAAAGCATTACATAAGTGTACTCCAATTATATTAGTAAAATAATTTTGCGCGAATAGTTAGACTTTCAATGTTTAAGTACTTTAAAATATTAAGATACAGATTACAGTATTAATTTGTATTTAAAACACTACATATTGCGAATCAATTTGTTGAGCCTAATAAGTAACGATTTCAAAACTACTTAAGTAAATTGATTTTTCATAAAATACTCGTAATAATGTTCTTCACGCTCAGAGAGTGTTACTATATTTGTGAGTGAATCGCGTGTATTCTCGTAAAAAATTCATTCTTCAACCTGTACTATATAACAATATAATGCATATATAGATTAATGACAGGATATAACTATATATCATAACGCCTTATATTCGCATTACTAATAAATTTGCTATATTAGCACGTACAGCTGCTTAGCAGTCCCAGTACTTTAGCCGATTACTCTAGTAATATTATTTTACTAACTTGCAGCATACTATCGATTAGTAACAACATAGTAAAATTTCTGATGAATTCTATTCTACAGTTTAGACAAACGCTTTACAGTATGTACTAATTTTCAGAGATAACATATACAAGTATTTAAACCCGAATGTAAGAGAGTGAAACTTTTTCAATACTCACGGAAAATCTGAAAATTCATAAATAACCAAATAAAAAGTATAATTTGATTAGATTACCTGTGCATTTGTAATGGCGGTTTATGACCTTCAGTTTTCATAATAAAACAATATATTTTTTAACTATATTGATTGTATGGTGAAAATTGATGTGATTCTCCGATTCATGACAGGTATTTCTTTTTTTAGATAAAAATCATCATGAATCAGACATTAATTAAACACATAATTGATCGTATTCAATGAGTAAAATTTGATACGTGAATTAAATATATAATATAAAGCATCATTCCGAGTAATAATCCTTAGTGGAGCACTTCCTAGTGCTAAGGTTTTATACTACTCGGCTAATTATTAGTGTCTCTGAATAAGTGCTAATAACATGCTTATTGATATTGCTTTTACATTAACAAATGTGCAATTAACAGTGAGATTTTTTTTCTACGGAATGGCTTACTTCTAGAGTGCGATTTAATTTCAAACAATAAAGTAAGTACTTACATTTTTTTAGATTATGCATGCGATTTATTTTATTCGTATTTATTATTCATAACTTTGTAAACGCTTTTTCCTTTTGAATTCGATGTATCTATATTGTCTACATATTAAACTTGACGTACCCTTTATTATAGTGATAAATATATTTAAAATTTATCAACTTTGTCATAATACACATTACATACTTTCACAGAAATCAGCGATGAAAACTCTAAGCAACAAACTGTGTTGATTGAACAGTCAGTGGAAATCCATAAAAAATCCAGCCCCAAAAAATCTATAGAAGAATTAGAATCAGAAACTGAAGAAACTGAAGAAAAGGTTGTTAAGAAAATGGTATTTAAAAATCCTAAAGAGCAATATGAAAATATTTCTGAAGAGACGATTCAATCATTAGAAAAGATGGATTCAGATTATAGTAAAACGATTCCATTCGATACGTCGTCCAGTGTAGCTGAGGTTATACCATTTACTGAAGCAACGAATATGACGATCGATCAAAGACAACAAAGTGATAAAGCCACAATAAAACTTGAAACGTTCAATGCAGTTTCTAAAAAGCAAGTCGATTCGCATGAAAAGGAAATTGACAACGATGTATTCAAGCAAAATGAAGCGTTTGCTAAACCACATATACTACCAGTGCAATCATTTGAGGTAAATGAAGTATCAACCGAATCTTACGTTAGCGAGTTAGAACCCAAAAAAGAATCTGTTTCGTACACCCCCAAGAAAACTATTATTTTCAACGACAGCATAGTAACTTCAGAGGCATTAGCTAATATAGATTCAATTCAGTTCGACAAAAGTAATTTAGAAGTCGACCATGCCAACTATGAGCTTATTTTACAAGAGGCAATGGATATCATCGAACCGATGGTATCGCACAAAGAAGAAGAATATAAAAGTTCCTCGCGAACTGAAACTTTTACTGCACAGGGCAATATCATTCCACAGCAGTCTATTCTTGTAACGGAAACAAGGGAAGAGATCAAAGAAGACGAAATAAATAAAAAACCATTGGACAAAGCCGTTATGCCTCATGTTGGTATATCTGTTCTCGAATCAATACAAGTAAATGAATTATTTATAGACGATAAGTCTGGTAAATATTATCCAGAATTATTTGTGCCAACTGAAATAGCTACGCCAAACGTAATAACTGCTAATCAACTTACCACAGAAATTATAAATGCGCCCGAGATCGAAGGTACTTTTACGTCCGGAAAATTACCCCCATCGCAAGAAGCCGACTTGAGTTTAAATTTAGACGAGAGCATTGTCATATCTGAACTAAATGTTCAAGATAAAGAGGATGTCTTAAGCGAACTAAATGCACCAATTCAATTATCAGCCAACTCTGAATATTCTCTATTGAAGAGTTTATCTAATTTTATTCCCGATATTCAAATTAAGGAATCTATATTTTCTAAAACGGAGACAGATTCCAAAACAGCTGATGTTGAATTGATTGAACAAGAACATGTGACAAATATAGAAATACTGCCAGCCGAATCAGAAAATGAATACACACGAGATTCAATAAAGGCAAAAGAAACGGCTCAAACGACATTTAACCTTTTAGAAAGTAATAAAGTCACATCAGTCACGGTGCAAGAATCAGAAGTTAGCTTTGAGAACAAAGTACAAGATAAAGAAGCACACGCCTCGTTCAGTGTTAAGACTAGGGAACCGATATCAACAACGGAAGTACAAAGTGTTGATCAACCGATTAACTTTGAAAATGAATTCAAAATGATTCCAGAGGAGATTACAACATTTATTGAACCATTTAATGCAAAACAAGTTTCGTTTACAGTGTCTCATGAAAATGAAATAAATGAGGAGTTTGCATTAAAAGAGTCTTCTAACGTAACAACCAACTTTACCCCCGTGGAAAGTTTAACAATCACTGACACTTCTGTATCTGAAAAGGAGGAATCTTTTGTTGCACCTATTCTATCACTACATCAAAGCAAAATGACTTCATCTCATGGACTGAAAACCACTATGGTAGAAGAAGTCAGTTTGAGTAGTCATACGGATACGCTGGATAAAGATACATTCCCAGTAAGCCATGCCAACAAACAACAAAGCTTCCTCAATGAATTAACAATAGAAATGCCTTTAACAAGCGAAAATGTGAAAGATACCGAAAAAATCGAGCCTGTAAAAGCCAATGCGGATTCAGAATTTTTGGAACATTCTGGTTTAGATATTGTAGAAATACTCGCTGGAGATAGAGAACAGGATTTATTATCAGACTCGAAACCCTTAACACAATTTGCTAAACCAGACATGTTGGTAAATCATGTTGTAGCAACTACTTCAGAGGTTAATCCTGAGCCATCAATTTCTGAAATAAATAAAGTCAGTAATGTTTTTGAAAAGGCTTCTGAATTCCAATCAACATTTAGTTCGATTATGATAAGTACTCAGCAGCCAGTTGAAATTGAAAACAAACTCGATGATTTCACTAAACCAAACGAACAAGCGATCTATTCATCTTTGACAGAAGATATTTGTTTGCCGATTAATGTTTCTCAAGTAATAAGTGATGAGGCAGAAGGTGAATATAATAGTGAATTAGTACCATCTTTCTCTAATGCTTCACCCAATATTACTGGAAGGAATATTGCAATATCATCAGAATTGATAACAGATACTGGCATCGGAATTATCTTACCAATTGACGATAGCTCATCACTCAAAACGGCAAAGAAATCGAGTGAACTGCTCTCTGAACTGTTTGTATCACAAGCAGATTTGCAAGAAAAAGAGTTACTATTGGAAATATCAGAACAACCATCATCGGTAGCTAATGTTGAATTTATTGCTGGAAAAGGACTTTTAGTAGAAGAAGTCATAACAAACTCGAATACATCAAATATTGAAGATGCGAAAAAACCTCATAATGAACTTGCGCAAGTAAGCTATCCTCAGAGCGAAGCAATTATAAATGAAACTGTTTTAACAAGTGGTAATACAATCGATCTAGATGAAATAATAACTAAAAATGAAATAGCGAAAACAGATCACGATACGCTTAGCATAGCAGTTTCAAGCGAAATTATTTTAGCTGAGCTCGAAGGTGACTATGTGAAAGACGTTTTACCAAAGGACATTTCTATTGATTCTGAGTATATAGAACAACAAGGATTGTCTATAACAGAAGTTTTATCAGAATCAAAGGAATCTCAGTTGATACTTCAAAAGCAAGGTGATTTAGTATCGGCATCTCCAAATCTGGATTCTGTCGGAAAAGTCGCGTCAACATCAGAAATAATTCTGTCGTCCAATACTACCGATCTAATGAAAGTGGATGAAATCGCATGTATTGCTAGTAGTCAGCATATTCCACTTACAACTGTAGAACAATCAGTGTGTATTAGTGAAGAAAAAGAAGGTTTGTTAAGTATGCCTAACTTAGGTTTATCTAAAACAGCTGAAGTGGATTTTACTGGAAAAGAAAGTTTTATCACTACCATTACCATTGCCGATGACAAAGAAGACCAATTTAAAGACATTGATATACCAAAAGAAATATCAGCTACATCTGACATTATTCCATTCAATACTACACTCAAAACACAAATTGTACCCGATACTTCTGTTCAGGAACTTGAGATTATATCTGCGCCTAAACTTACCGCTAGTTTACAACACACACTTTTTACCTCATTAGTAAACACAGACATATCTTCAGCAGAGGCTGAAGGTATGTTACACCAAAATATTATTCCCGATCAAAAGCATGCAGAAACTACTTTAAACTGTGAGCAAGTGGCTTTAGTGACAGAAACGTACTCTCAGGATACTGAAAACAAACTTGAACCCGTTCAAAAGACTGCTTATGAGCAAGCTCATCCAGCATTTTCTGACAAGATAGTTGCTCAAAGCAGTGATATTATCGCTCAAGATAATACGACTGACTTGGAAGAGCAGCCTACCAAAACCATGGAAGCCGTTCCTGTTCACTGTACGTATGAGGCATTGTCACAATCCAAAGAGATAACTGCTGAAAAAGAATCCGAGTTCACTGAACGTCCTGAAGGAATCAAACAAGAAGCACAATTCTCATACGAATTACAAAAGGCTCTTAAGATATCCGAAGTCTTTTCTGAAAATGAAAATATTACTAAAGGATCTGAAACCGTACCTGAATTCAATCCTTTGTCTCAGAATACAACAATTATCAATTATATTCCAGAATATAAAGTCGCGCAAAAATCAGAAACTAATATTGAAGATAACGTCTCTAATGTAGACAAATTCAAAAAAGACTCTCAGAACGCTACTTTGGAGACTATTCTTTTAAAATCATACAACTGCCAGGAAGTTCAAGTAGAAGAAAGTGAAGTCGATTTGGAAAAGACAACTGAAAAAAGTTTGGTAAATGCTAACATAAACTTGGATGAAAATGAAAGTATTAATACCAATACGGTGATATGTGTAGATACGGAAGAAATTTTCGATACAAAAAAACCTAACGTCGAGAAAGCTCATGCTAATATAGTTCCACAAAAAGTTGCAGAACAATCAGAAATTATTCCAAGCTATGGTTTGGGAGAAATTAAGACCGAAACACCATTAACTAGTTTTGCTTACCCTGATCATACCATATTGGAAAGTTTACAACACATGGAATCAATCATAAATGAAAAGGAATCAATTCTCTCGTTAAATGAAACTCCTAGTAAAAAAACAGCATCCTTAGAATTCCAATATGAACAACCGTTAGAAATGACTGAAACAGTTACTTCAGAAAAGGTAGTTACTGAGGAGTTTACTACGGAGCACACGGAAGCTAACGCACAACAAACGATCGACGTAAATAAAATAATAGCTATTCAGACTTCCATCGTTCCTAATGATAATATTGGAGACCAACAGCAGTCAGCAACACTATCAGCAAAAGCAAATATTTTACAAACTAATTCTGACCACGTTGTTATCTCAGAAAATATTTTACCAGAATCCGAAAATTATTTTGAAGGAGCTTTCAAGCCACAAACGAGTACCGCAACGCCAAACGTAGAATACGTTAATACAAAAATGGTAACCGAAGTCATTGTCAACAACAAAGAAGGCCTGATTGATTCATTCGAATCACCTATGAATGTAGTTGCAAGACCTAATATTGATGTAAATGAAGTTATTGAACACAGTGTGACGAAAATTGAAGAATTCATCGAAAATATTCCGCAAACTAAAGATATCTCAAAAACAATAGATATTGAGCACGTTACTCATACAAGCCTCTCGAAAACGGTTACAATGGCTCACGAAAAAGAGTCTATACTAGATTCTGTTACACCATCTTTACCATATACGGCCCAATTAGCTCTTGAGCTTGAAAATAGTCTAAATATATATGAAGCTCAAACAGAACAAAGTAATTTGACGGATTTAACTACTCAAAAATACAAAGAAACCAACGCAATGCCAAGTATTGCAGGTACTGAAATTGCAGTAACATATCAAGAGAATTGTTTAGGATCTACTGCAGATTTAGATTCAGATAAAATGAAGTCATCTACAGCTAACGTTGTTCAAGATAAATTTATTGGTCTTACTTATTCGCAGCCTATAGCTGAAGAAAGGGCCACAGAAATATTGGACAAAATGCTGCAAGATACTTCGGAGGCTAAACAGGTGATAACAGAAAACTTTGGAATTACAGTAACAAAACAAATGTGTGAAGAAAAAGAGAGCGAAATGGATGTAAACGCGCTACCAAAGGAATTATCGGCGCGTAGAGAATTTGAAAGTGATATAGCTTTGCAACATACAGAAATAAATCTACATGAGTCATCTATTAATTTCGATTCTGAATCATTTGACAAAGTACAAGGATCACTTAAACACAATCTGGTAGAAAGCGTATGTATAACAGATAATATTATACATGAATCAGAAGAGAATAACATTGAAAATTTCAGCTTTAGTAAGCATACGCCAAAAGAAAACATTGATGAACTCATTTCTTTGCATGTATCAGAGATAATTCCAAACTATAGTGAAGATACATTGGACATTCATAAATCAAATCGCGTACAAGCTGAAAAGCAAATTATCCCAAATATTTCACTGCAAACTGTCGAAATTAATCCAGATGCTAGTTTGAGCAGTATCACAAAAGACGAACTAAAAACGGAAAATGCATTAGTTGAATTCACTGAAAAGTCGGGATTATGTGTAACAGAAAATTTTGTAAACAGTTCCGAAGATGTTTTACCACAAGATTCAGAAAAGAATAAAGTTTTTCAAACGGCAAATGTTTCTGTAAAAGAAAGCAGCAGTGTTTCGGTGACTCAAATAGGTATAAATGAAAAAGAAACAAACATGCAAATAGCTCCAGAAACTGATATTAAGAACGCCACTACTATTATGACTACTGCGTTCTCAGTAGTTCAAAAGGAAATAATTACACCAAACACGGATGTCGCTGATATTAGTATGCCCAATATACATAAAGAACAAGCCACAACCGATCATTTGGAGTCACACCACATCATTACATTGGAGACGCCAATATATATTAGTGAAACAGAAATGATAAATAAAACCGAACAAAAAACCGACCGCATTAATACCACAATGACAAATTTCTTACCAACGGTTTCCACATTTGACCTGATTGTCCAAGAAAAAGAACAAATTTCCAATGAATTTAAGAAACCGGAGTCACAAACCGGTATTATAGAATTTGAAACATCTTCTGCTCCAGAAAAACATCAAACAACCATTTTAGAAACGGTTAAATTTAACGAGCTAAATGCCGAACCTAATGTTACAAACATTCTTCCGACACATCTAGAATTGACTAGTGTTTTACAACAAGAAGTCATTGTCTCAAATGATAATGAAGACTTCGAAACAACAAAGTCAAATACATACAATGCAGATGTTACATTTATTGAGAAAAAGGGTGTTACTGTTTCTGAAGTATTTCCACAATCCAGTGACAAATATATTGAAAAAACAGATCACACTGAAGTATTTGCCAACAAAAATTTCGTTCCTAATACTGCTACCGTAAGTTCTGAAATTATTTTGGATCATTCAATTGGATACGTACAACTCAAAGAAGATACTCAGCTATTTGCAAAACAACAAAATGAACGATACAATGAACCCTTTGAAATCAAAGAATGTGTTACACATGAAAATTTTACGGACCTGGAAACTCCATTCAGCAAACTGTCACAAGCGGCAATAACATTATCAGAAAACATAAATTTGATAGTTAACGAAACAACTGTTTTAGACCATGAAGGTGAGTACCATCTCTCAATAGAAGAATTATGGAATTCTTCTTTTTATTTAGAAGATATCGGCGAAGAAAATTTAATAACTACATTGAATTTTATAACATTGCATATACAAAAATTACACAATCAAAAATTATACATACATCCATAAATTACAAACAATGCTTACACTGTGACAGAAAACATACAAACCTTGAATGAGTACGAACTTGAAAAGAGCACCAATGTAGCCATTTGAATTTCCCCAAAAGTTTACACCGACTGGATACCTTTAACACAAGATACATAAGTTTATATTAATTACAAGTAACAAACACAAGATAATGTATAGACCGAGAATACTAAAGACAGATTATTTCAATATACAAACAATATTTAAATAAAATACAAAATATATGTAACATATCTTTTCAAAATATCATCATATACTCGTCGGCCAAAT
>JAPMAE010002206.1:0-10822 GCA_036584705.1 Rhyacophila sp. 25_7 | reverse complement strand
TTTTAAACATTATTTACTCGAATTATTTTCTTATTTACTTAAATCTAGCACTACTAAATCAGGCCTGCCTGTCTCTAGGTTTCTTTTTCCTATAATTCACACTTAACATTTTTGCATTTATATTTACCTTATCCGCCCAACTTATTCTGGGGTTCTTGGCAAATCGAGTGCTTATTAGAGTTCTTTTAAACGCCGTCTTGAGTGTTCTCGATTCATCGCGCCTTAAGACATGAAATGCCTATTTAAGTCTCCTTGCCCCCAAGACATTCATTATGTTGTGGCAAGGTTGTTCGAGAGGCTTTACATTAATACAGATTCAAAATCCTTGGTTTTCTTTTTGACTGATCCAGTATTCTCCGAAGTATTTTCTTTTTGAATACCTGTATGATTTTTTTTCTGTTTCTCTGTCAGGCTTCAAGTTTGACATCTATGCAGAACTATAGCCTATACGAGATTTTATTTTTTCTGTCAGGATTTTGGACCTGAAAAGACTTTTTAGTGCAAAAACTTGACGGCTACGAAAACTAATCGAGTTATTCTCAAAAAATATGATTGTTTTAATAAAAATCTTCAATAAAAGTTTGATAAGTTTAACAACACATAATACGAAAAAAATTATTTACATTTTTTTTTGGTAAATTTACCCACATTTCATTTTTTTAACTGATTAAGTGCCAGAAGCGAGATAATTCGCTAACCTAAAATGTAATTCGCTAGACATATTTTGGACGATCTTAAATAAGAAAATGCAGAGATATGACTATAACATGATCATTTAAAATAAAATCATAACAAAGAAACATTCAATACACTTTTAACAGAAATATTAAGGTTCTATTTTTGCTTAAAAATTTACAGCTTGCCGGTTGTGACATTATTTTTGGCACAGAAAAAAATAAAATTAGTGTCAAAACTAAAAAAGTAATAGAGAAGTAAAACTACTCTATTCCCCAATAAACTGCACTCAATAGCCGAGTTTGGTAGGAATCTTCCGTTGTGCGTATATTTATGATGGCATTACGTCTGGTATATAATGAGCTAATATTGGTTTTTCTTCACACTCTGAAAAAAAATGTTTTTATTGCGTAATGCAGTATAAATTATTCGACTTCATTGTAAATATTAGCGGTTTTGTTTTGGTTGAAACTATATATTACCGAGAGTTGTAAAGCACATGATTGATATCTCTATGAAATTTCTTTGACATTAATTATTGTATATGTTACATAAAATTGGAACCTGTGCGGTTTTCCTTACCTGATCCGTTTGTTTGAAAGTTCTTCTAATTCCTAGTTTAGCTTTATTCGGTGAAATTTTCTAAATGGTGGTTTGTCTAAATGTGTTGATTAGAAGTAATTCTAAATCATTTTTAATTATTTCACTGTAATTGGTACAAACTTATTAGTAATAATTTATGCTTTTGAGTATGAATAAAACTCATTTTTTATAATACGACAAATGATGCTACCGTCAAAAATTTAATATTTTATGCAAAGCAATTTTGTGCAGACTCCAAAAATGATTTATCGTTATTGAGTTTGAACGGCCTGATCGATGGAGTTGTTAGTACACCAGGTGCACAGGACACTTCACGCCACAGACGATTAAATAAAAATGCAAGTTTTTTCATTTATTTCTTCTCTTTGCTTTTGTTTGTAAGATTTTGCACTTAGGTGCATAGTGATACCGTTCCATATGGTGCCGCTACGGACAAGCTTAAAATTATATGTAAGTACATAAAACAAAAATCATTCGTTCATCAAAGTTTCAGGAAGGCGACTACGTATAATCGTGGTTTACGTATACTAGTGGGTCTTTAAAATCTGAAAAAATTTACACAATATTTTGGGATAAAGCAAATTTAAAAAGTATTTTTGGCATATTTTAGAGAAATTTTGGTAATCGACAATAACGCGTAAAAGACATATAAATAAAAAATCTATCTTAATATGTACATAAATTTGATTGAAAATTTTGAAATTTTTTTAATACTTTAAATGAGTTTGGTATATATACAATATATAAACACTAATTATCCTAAATTACATCAAAATAAAAAAAAATATTCTTAAAAATAAATGGTTGGCTATTAGATATTAAAGGTCAAATCAATTAGAATAATTTTGAAGAAAATATCACATTATTGTCAAAATGAAAAACAATGAAATGGAAAAGTTTCCTTGGAACGGATGATCCAAGAATAACATCCAACGGTTACTTCCATTAATTATTATTACTACGAATAGCCATTTCCATTTTTAATTACGACAATACAAACCCAATGAAGCGAAATTACTTTGCTCCTCCTGGAAACGACACTCATTTGTTATTTTTGGTGTCAAGTTTGAAATGTAGCTAAGAATTCTTCAAGCTATTCCAACGATTAGAAATTCTTCTTTAATACCGATTTTACAATTAAAATCGTCTGATATAAATCCCATACATATTTTTATTTGTAGTAATTTAGGAGTGAAAAGAAAATTTTAATATTATATTTTCAAAATGGTCGATAAATAGTGAAACATTTATCTCTTCTACAGTAGAATAATATATTTTCTTAAACTATCAATTATGTACAATTTTGTTCAACAATAAACTATATCTAGAAGCTATATAGAGCTATTCAGAAAGTAAATTTCTTGTGGCTATTAAACAAAAAAAAACGTGCATAACAATTTTTTTATTGCATTATCAAGTATAAACGTTAAACTATTTTCACGTATGTCCACTATTGTTTAAGCATTTGTCAAAAGCGGGACACAAGTTTTTTTATGCCCTTGTCATAGAACGTTCTTGCCTATAACGCAAACCACGTAGTATCAGCAGTATTCATTCGCCTTACTGTCGTCGCAGAACTACTGACCAGCAAGAAATGATTTTAAACCGAGAAACAAATGGACATCATTCAATGCTCAGGTCTGGACCGTAAGGCGGATGATTGAACTGCACCCAGCCGAAGTCATAAGGGCATTGTCATAAATGAACATGGTAAGGATTTCCTTAGGTTTTGTTTTTGTTGGCGATTAAATATGTCTCTAATCCATTGATTGTCTTTTTTATTCATGCATTTTGCAGTCCATCTAGGTAAAAAACGATGTTACTACGTGGTTTGAATCACAGGCGAGAATTTTCTATGATAGGAGCATACAAAAACTTGTGTTTTGTTAATAAAACTGCTCAAAAAATGGTGTAAATTACGTGATAAAATAGTTTATACTTGACAATGTAATAAAAAAAATGTTTATATACTCGTACGTTTTGTTTTTGTTTAATAGCCACGGGAAACTTACTTTTTAGATGGCCCTCATTTCATAGCTAAACCATACTAAAATATGTAAACTTTTCAATTTATAAGCATGTTTTCATAAACATAGAGTAGTGGACTCGTTTAAAGCAGAAAGTTATCAAAGTCTTATAGACGTATACTTATAGACGCGAGATGTTATATAAACCGCGTCTAAGATAACGATATCTCCTATGTGTAAGGGGTCGTCCATACATCACGTAATGATCTTGAAATGAAAGAAGGTGCAACATCAATGTCTACATGGCGTTACATGAAGGAGGGTGGGTTTATTTTTTATTGTTATGTAACCCTTTTTTATTCAAAATCTCGCAAATAGCATTACTATCTAACGTGAAAAATCACGTAAATTTTGAGAGGAAAGAAGAGGGAAGGTAAAAAATTTAAGAAGAAATCTTATCTGGTTTATGGAAGACCCCTAAACTATGTATGTTTTATCTTGGTTATTTGGTAATTTTGTATAGACACCCATACAAATAACGTTAGGTATTTTGAATTTCAAATATTAGTTAATTACACCGTAATTTTAAAAGATGATTATTGTTTTTTTTAATACTGGATTTTACATAGCATATGAAAAAAACTGATTCTAGACCATTCATTGAACTAATCGTTTATGAACTGGATATCGTATTTTTTCCGTCAAACTCACGTTAATATGATTTAAAAGGTGAGGTTAAATAATGAATTTTAAAACGTCTTAACGTTGAAAACAATACATACTTTTTATCACAATGTACTTGTATAATTGCAATGAGTCATAATTGATGTATATATTTCACTTACAACTAGTTGCCAACTAATTCAAAATAAAAAAAAATAATGGGACTAAAAAACAAGTGTACTCGATACTACAAAGTAAAAAAATGAGACTATATGGTAAATAATATTTATTTTTTAACATTTAAAGTGAAATCCCGTAATTATTGTAAGCGATTTTGTAATTGTAAACCTTGATCACAATGCAAACACAAATAGCGATCAGAACATTTATTGGAGTCAATAATTATGGGATGTAAAGGGCACAACTTGGGTTAAGGGTGGCGTGTTGAGAGAATGTTTATTAATTCCATCTAAAGATGCGTACCGAAACATTGACTTCATATTACTCAACGTCACTCTTGTAATAGGTATTGAGGTTTGATTGAAATTGATCAGTTTTCGATTTTCTCTGAAATTATTCTGTGACCTTAGCATACTACATACATCGTTGTGAATAAAATATTCACTTCTAAATAACTCTAGTTATAAACTTATATAGAATGTAGTTTTGCTTTGAAACTCTGTGTTAGTTTGATAGGAAGAAAAAACTGTTTATATGCCGATCTCATCTTTTGGGAATATCTTCATATATGGGCTAGAAGAGAAAAGAAACTCACGTTATTGAGTCTAAATTTATTAATTATGTAGAAAGTAAAAATGTATTTTCTCTTAGCTCTATCAAGTAATGAGTAAGAACTTGTAAAAAAACGATTATGTTTGCATTTCCTAATGTACTTACGTCAAGTATTCAAAAAATTCTCTTGAAACTATAAACGCTTCTTTTAAATGCGCTTTACGTTATTTTTGTCATATAAGCAAGCCATAAACTCATACAAATGATTAAATTAACAATTTATAGGTGTAAAATTAAATTATTAAAATATTCAAGGAGTGTATTTATATGCTTCCTTAAGGGCCAAATGTGGAATAAATTATTTAAAAAAATATTTATTTTGTGTGAATTATTTAAATTTATAGCATATAGGAAAATATAATTTGAAATGATATCTATGCAATTTTAAGTACGTCAGTTTTTAAAGTGACACCCTGAATAATACTTAAATTTAATCATTTCTTGCAAGAATTGAACGACTTCCATAAATTATTGTTATAAAAATTTTAAATATTTTATAAATGTTTTATGTTTATACATCCAATTTATTTCTGAAAAAAAAAACTTTTTTAATTGAAGATTTTTTTTTGTTTATGTAAGTATGTATATTATATTTTCCTGTGCATGGTAGAATGACAGTGAAAAAAATAAAATTTTATATAGAAAACAAACATTCAATTGACAATATCGTTTTTTTGTCATCTTTTATATGATATATCGTCGGCTTAGTGCAAGAAGTCACTAACTAACACAATGATAGTTTTAAATTATCGATGTAAAACATTTCTGGGTATAATAAACAATAAACAATATAATGACTTTTAATGTGTGTTATTGGACAACATGAGTTGTTATTTGACACTGACTGAATCTCTCAGATTATGTAGAATAATAAAATAAACACATCGTAACATTTTTGTCACTAATATAATAATTAATTTGCAAACTTTGAATCAAGCAGTTACATTTAGCGATGTGCTACGCCGTAGAATGAACAAAAGAAACCCTTGGTGTTTATTGTAAAATTCACGACTTATCCTGTTGTACGTTGTAATTTCGCTCATCCCTTAGCAAAGTTTCTTTCGTAATTTGACACCTGACAAGCTAAAGCCCTCAGGGGCGCGATGTTTCTTCGAATAACGCTCTTCTTTATGCCTCTGTATATGCCGCGTATTATATTATATTAATTTTAACCGTAACGCTCATTTTTTAGAGATTGTAAGCACATGTTTGTTTTTGAGGAAAGTGACGAAATTAAATTAATACAGAAAATAATGTATTTTATTTGCACTTTTTTATTAGACGTCTTGTCAAGTCGAAATGAAAAAATAAGATCCAACTTTTTTTAATGTGTTTAAAAAAAGATTTTTCTTATGTCAAGTTTGTAAGATATAATATTTTCTCACTATTTATGTACATGCAAACGTTCGTATAAATAATCAAAAATATATTTATATAAAATATAAACTATGAGATTGTGAACATTTGTTTACGAGTAATAGTCGTAAATTATTAGTTCAATCGTTTCGGGTTCGTGTCCTGGCCACAATACATATGAATAAACATTTGAAAAATTTAATTACTAGCACGGGCCTTGAACCCATGAACCCTACTTGCTAGGTGTACGAGCTATCTACTAGCCTAACGAGGCGACTGCATTTAATGATTTTTTGTATAAAACAGACTTATGTGTTGAAATATTTAAACCAAAAACCTGGACTAAAATATTAGTTGTTGTTTTTATTTACAATATTAAACATCATAATATTATTTATTATCTCCACCACATAAATATATATTTGTTTTAATACCTGCTACTTCTATTTGAGCTCTATGTCATATGAATATATATGAAACTATTATTTGTAAACAAAAATGTATTCTTGATGTGAGACTTAGATATTTTTTCTTTTAACAATAGCGACAATTTACCCAAAAAAACTAATCATTTTAAAGTAAAAACAATTACACATGTTTTATAGTACAAGTATTTAGAAAATTACCGTTGGTTTTATGTGTTATGACATATTCAATTGATTTGAACTCGGCTTTTCTTCAAACACGAAAACAGACATGTTTTTCGAACATTATTATTTTGTAATCATAAATATGTAAAATTGTGTTATTATTTCAATGAAATAGTGATAATAAATAATAACAATAATAATTAACTTGTGAGTCAATGAAAACTGTCATTTAGGTTAGAAACAGCCTGTACTATATACTTTGAAGTAATTATTACCATATACATACATAAAACTGCGTACAACTCATTCTAGTTGTATTATTTTTTCATGATATTTTCTCAAGTTTATTTAAATATATACACCAAGATTTCTTATTTACGTTTGAACTTTTATACAGTACATGATGTATGTATGCTTGTACGAGTATATAGGAAGGTATTGATATAGTTTTACTTTTGTGTTATTTGAGAAAAAACCAAATTCAAAAGTTTGTTTTGATAGCGTTTGTCTTTAATTCCATTATTTTCTAATATGAATTACAATAAAAGACTATTTCTCCAATATTCTCGTATGTATTTTAGATTATACTTTAATTATAAAAACCATCATATTAAATATACAATAAAATTGATTTATTTTCTATATTTAATATTAATTCATAATTGTAAATTTAATAAATGTTTAAGAAACACTGTAAGCAAAAAACTTCGTTTTTCTGTTTCAGTTTCAAGTTGTAGGAAAACCTGCTTTGAAAATTTATTTTATTTCGTAAAATTTTAATGCAGATTTTTTTGCGAATTCCCTCGTCGTAAATCTCGGTAGCAGCTAGGAGTTCTGTGGAATTCCGCAGAATTCCACTCTTGTTTTGGTTTAAAATTTTGAACTCTACCGGAGTACTGTGCGCTTCCTTGAAATACATGCCAGCATGCGAGGTATGCCATCACTAAATTGCATTCCGCTGCATTTAATACGTATTCTATGTAGCTGCGAATGACCGGATACTTAGGACACTTGAATAAAAAAATGTAATAAAAATAAATATATATTTTGATAATGCTGTTTTTACAATCATCTTTGTTATATTTACAGTAATTTAATGATATATATTGATTAGACCTCTTCAAGTTTGTGTAGCAATTTTGAAAATATTGATTAAAACAAAATCTGCTGAATTCTTACAAAATGTTATAGTTTGGAAACTATACTTTATACTATCAACGTAACTAGTTATTTTCTCACTGCAAACTATATTACTTGATTAAATTAGTAATGAAGTTTTATATAACTATTTCCATAACATATATTTCAGAAATAGAATCTGGTTTCTTTATTCAGAACATATCACTGGTTATTTTAAATAATAACTTTCCACCAAGGGTTAACAGTAAACATAATTAATCATGGGACATATATATTTACACGAATATGATATAAATACAATATTATATTTACATATAGAGAAATTATAAAAAAAAACGGAGACAAATCAGGAAAAGAAGACATTTGATCATAAAATGTTGTAAATTTGAAAGCAAAATCTAGAAGTACGCATTTTCACAGATAACTATAAATAAAATATATAAAAAGCTCCATTATATTTTATATTAACAATATGTCATATATTTATTTATGTTTGTATACACGTAATTAAAATCAATCTTCCCGCATAACTATAAATAATATATATATAAAAAATATATTATTTTTTCTATTAGTGATGAGATATATATTTATTTAAAATTGTACACACATAATTATAGGTCAATATCTCACTTTCAAAGATTACAATTTTTAAGTTGAAATACGAATAACATAGAGATTATTGTATCGGTATCACATAATGGATAAAAGAGTTTGTCATCGAGATTGTATTGGCTGTTTTTAAATTATTAAACCACTTTGTGCATATACAAGTACGTCATGTTTTTTTTGGTGACATATTGGAAAAATCGGAGTACTGAAATAGATGAAGTAAAACATTTTACACATACCTGCATATTTAACTCTAATTGTATTTTTTTGGAGTTGCCTGACTAATGAACTGGATGATCGATACAAAGGTTTTTGTTTGTGTGCTTTTACATATGAAGATTGCATCGCGCCTTGTAATATATTGCAATTGTGTTAAATTTTCTCGACGGGCAAACGAGAATTATTCACCGCTCCGCTTATCTAAAGAAAGTAAGGGGTGATTGCTTTATCCGGTATTCGTTGAGTTGACAAGAAAAATGCAAATTAAAGGAAACGAATGAATATTTGATAAGTGCTATTGGAGGGTAAAAGTTTTCCCGCTGTGTAGTAATCATATTAGCTGTAAGTTTCCAAAGGAAGGAAAAAGGTTCCATAAATAGTAAAACGGGTTATAAAACAACGACAAATTGTTGAGTTATATAAAATAGGCTGAGGATTGAGCTATTATATTATATCCTATATAGCTGTAAATTGAACGTATTTCTTCATAAAATCTTTTCAAGAGATCAGAATTACTAAAGCGTACAAGTTGAATTTTAAAAACAATATATATTTAATATTTAAAACCCAAAGTCAAAAATATTGATTCTATGATGCAACTCAATTTGGTACTAATAAATGCATAACTATCAATTGAATTTGAATAACTATTTAATTATTAATATATAATAATATAATAAAATTTTGATATTTTAATCGTATTGTTTAATTTATTTACTATAGTTGTCTAAATGTCGCCCTCATAGGTGAGGGGATAGCGCATCCTACTCACAAGCTGAAGGTCTATGGTTCAAATTCCGTTCGTGACAAAAATTGCACAGATTTTTTCATGTACATTTGAAGTCAGCACATAAACTAAATTATTTGAGCTAATAATTGATAATTAATATTTGTAAAAAGATATATTTGCCAAGACAATCTTCATATTGTGGAGATATATTTGGTTTGTTTCGGAACGGATATGGTTTATTATTTAAGAATTTTATAAAAGTGATACTAAATTATCCTTAAAAAAAAAATATATTATAAATTATTTATTTTTGTCTTTTTATGAAATTGTGTTTCATAATTATTTAGTATATTTCATTATTATATCTAATTTGTTTAAATTTTCCTTCATTAAAATAGTTATACAGTTTTTTAATATCATGTTTACATAGATATATTTTTAAAAATTCAATAAATTTAAAAATTTACTTTATTATGTGAAGATTTTTATTCCATGTGGTACTGTTGTTATTTTTACGTCAAACTATAAAATTTTATGTATGCCCAATTTTTCTTTTTTTTCCATTTTATTTCTTTCTTTGGACTTCAGTACACGTTCAGCTACAAAGAATGAAATTTTAAGATTTTTTCAATAACATACACAAATAGATTTTCAATTATCAGTAATGAGCTAAAATGTTAAAATTTATTTTTATTGAAATTAAAGAATGAACTCATTTTAAGGGAAAGCTGAAACGTTTTCCAAGGCTTTTAAAAACCACTGACATGGTAGTCAAGCTTTCTTTTTTGTTCTTCTTCTTGGGCACTTGTTTGCGGTTCGTAATTGGAGCGAACCGTAAATTGATTGAATGCAAATGAAACGCATTTCTTTGGTGCATAATTCCCTACTGTTTTCATACAAAGGGGCGATTATTCGACTAAAGTTGCCCGCGGAAATCTGTTTGCTAATTTACATAAATAAATAGATTTTCCAGGCATATTTAAATTCAACAAATGAAAAAAATCTCGAGGGAAGGTAAAAAGAGAGAAAATAAATTAATTATGGCCTGTCAGGCTTTCAAAATTTTAAAATATTTTACATTATGTAGCAATCATGAAGTTAATTGTTTGATCTTTTGTAAATATAAAAAGAATATATGCAATATTTAAAGTTTTTATAAAATGATTCTTTATCGGCAGTACATTAGTGAAACACGTGTTAGTTTTGTCATAAAATAATTTTATCGCAATTGTTTCACATGCAAACTGACGTCTAATTTTTTACTCTTAGACTGAGGTTCCAGTGCATGCTGCGTTTTTTGGGGCGTGCAGCGTGGAGTGCGAAGTATATAATATCATGTTTATGGTTGTAACTGGTCTGGCCCCGTTGCCTGCAGTTAAAGTGGTGCCGCTTAGAACTATTAGTTGGGCGTGCTTGTTTGCGTTTGGAGTAGCTTCTGGTTCTAGTGCAAGCTCAATCTAGTTTGTATTTTAACA
>JAPMAE010002204.1:0-13299 GCA_036584705.1 Rhyacophila sp. 25_7 | reverse complement strand
ATCTTACAGTTTTTTTAATGATTAGTATAGAAATGTCCAGTGATAAAGAAGAATCTACAATCTATTGTCTTATGAAACAGAAAAACACTTGGTTATAAGTGTTTCACTTAACATTTTTGTATAATGAAAAATAGAAGAGAAATCAATATTAACGTATGTGGATAATTTATTATTTTATGGCATTTATTGACGCCATTCTAATTGTGTACCTCAAATCATTTCTTTGTGCTTAAAGTTAATAAATAAACAAAATAAGATATATTTGCAATGTGTTTTATTGTTCAATTCAATAATTTTTTCATTGAAATTTATGTTGGCTTCTATCAAAGCGAGAAAATGTCATTGATTATTTGGAAATAATTCTATGGATTGGTCAGAGAAAAACAAAAAATTTACATCCACAACAACCTCTGGCGACTCGTTCTTAACATGGTTAGTACCCTAATGGCTTGAAGGTTGTGGGAGACAAGTCACATCAAAAGATTGAAACTCGTTGATATTAGAAGGAACTTCAATAAGCGCACGGCTCCTGGAGTCCTGGAGGAATAGTTTGTTAGCATCGTAGGAGATGTAGAATGGCTGGAATTCTGGCGGGTATACAATCGGCCATAGACCTAAATGAATTATAGTGTCATCAATGCAATCTTTTCTGCAGATAAGCTGTGGAAGAAGGTACATTGTTAGCTTAAATAACACATCCCAAAATTCTCTTTACTACTCAAACCAGTTCTAAATGCTCCATGCCTCTTTCTAAACTCAAGTATATTAATAGTCAACAGTGTTATATGATTCTGATAGAATACTGAAATGCAAAAATAAGATGATCATTTTTAATGTATCCACCTTATCTTCAGCTATCCACTTTTACTTCTTGTGAGTGGAATTAAATCTGAACTGATAGGTGTATTATGTTTTGACCATTATACAATAAATTCGTTACCTCAAAAGACAGGTTATTCCTGAAATTTGCTCTATAACATAATTATTATTAATGCAGGTAAAAATTGTATACAAAGTGTAAAAGCATGTTTTTAAGATAAAATGTATCATAAATTAAAAATAATTACTCTCCACATATTTACAGTGAGACCTAAATTTTAATGACTCACCAAAAAATTGAGCAACTAGGGAAAACGATAATTGGAAGTCAGACATAAAAAAATAAATAATATAAAATATAATGTATTCTGTAGAATTTTCAATAATGATAAGAGTCAAACATATTTTTAATACAAGAAATTTGTCCTGTATAAAAATAATTCAAGCCTTAAGTAATTTTATATTTTTAGTAAGTTTTATTATATTATTGGTTTTTATTATATAGATCGCTCAGAATATAAATCGTCATTGCCAAACAAATTTAAAGATTACTGAATAAACTTGTTTATCAAATTTGCACTTATGAAACACGCCAGGAACTCAAATTAATTTATTTTATTAATCCAAATATACTCTAATAGATTCCTGTAAAACCTTTAGATAAAAATAGCGAATGCTTTTTTAGAACTGGCAATACAATTAACGAATGGCTTGAAGTAAAAACAGATAGGATTGTGTCCTTGCGATTTGTTTTAATTCTATTTTTATTATAACAGGAATTAATTTCGCTAAGCACATTTAAAAATATTTGAGTATGAAAATATATTCTATACTCTTCATGGCAACACTGATATCTTACACCTGTATTCTTGATTCGCTAATACTCGTTAGAGAAGTACCATATAGAAAGTACAGTATTGATAGAGTGATATTAGTGATGTAAAAATATTGACACCTATGAGTGTAAATTGTAACTCTAGATTTCTAAAGTAAATCTTTTAATATTGTCATGATAAATGGTGTAGGACTTGCAGTTGTTGAAAATATCTTCTAAAAACGCTGCTGTTTAGCTAATAATCATATCGAGTAACATAGTCAGAACCACTAACTACCGAGATTCAGGAAAGAATATAGTTGTAAAATAAATTTAAAAGTGAAACTTTTCATTATCCATAACGAGGAAACGATTTTGATTCTGGTTTAAGCACATATGAGTACAACGGATGTCTCGTTTTTTGTCATTTCAGCTTGACCTGACTCTTCTTTAAGTCAAAATAACTCGCATTCATAATGGACTTTAATTACAATATCATCAATTAAGGCACACCTTATATGCATTTAGTATGCGTACTTATAACATCAGAAAACGCTGAAAAGCTTAGTGCTGATAACAATTCTTGAAAGTAATCCTATAATCATATATTCTTGATAATTAGGAATCTTTGTAAAAAATGAAGACGAATCATCCACTCAGTAACAATAATAAACGTTTAAAGTAACGAATAAAAAGTATTTATCGATACTTTATGGTATCGATACATTTCTGCGTCCCCATGAAAGCCTTGGTTACTCAGTCTGCATCAAACTTTTAGTGGAGGCGGGCATCTTGTATTTAAAAAAAATATTGTAACATTTTTTTAAATAATCGTACTACTTGTGAAAATAATAAATATGTACGTAATTCACAAAAAACAACTGTGACCATAAAAATGTGTTTTGTTGATATTATAATTTAAAAATATTCTTCAGTTCTTAAACAAATGATTGCTTGGCGATTTAAAATATAAATTATTGTGATTGTGTTTTTTTTTAAATTAAGTAAACAGAATGGAAAATATTGAAAGACTTACAATTATATAAGGATTAAATCCCAGCAACTTGTTTTAAAGGTAATTTTATTTTTATAATAATTTCTTTTAGATAAAAATTTGAAAGAATCAAATAAAAATCTTAACTTAATATCTGTTTTAAAATATTATTTTTAAGGTATATTTTCATATAGACAGATTTGTATTTTAGTGTTTAAAGAACGACAGACCTTGTTAATAGCCAAATTCACATTCTTGCCTAATTGGCCTATTTTTTTAATCTTGAATCCCGGATTGTTTGAAAATATAATCCGGCAAGACAGTGTTTTTTTATTTATGGAATATTATGGACTGTTGTATACATATCTATTATTTTGTTTATGATTAGTAAATACAAATTAAATATTTTTAATAGATAAACATGCATAATATATTGATTTCTTGTTGTATTTTATATGGGCCCTTTGTAGAAATTATCCAAAAATATTTTAACACTGAAACTTATGCAAAATATAAAATTTAAAATGATTAAATCTAGAAATTTATCAAAATCATGTGTGTGGCAAATTAAGTGTACAATATAAATACAGCAATATACACTTCGAAACAGAGCACATAGGACCTAAATGAGTGAAGATATTCTTGACCGTATTTTTTACGAACAAGAGTTGTTAATTGTTTGTTTAATAATTTGTGTTCATTTCCTAGCGGCAAGCACAAATAAAAAAAAAAATTGAATTGAGCTTGTAACCCATAGACTCACAATAAAACAACTTGTGCACTAAGCTACCGTTAAAAATAGCTATTAAATTAAAAATTATTTTAACTTGCTAGGGATTGCGTTGGATTATATGTTGTTAGCACAAACGGAACATTTGTAGGATTCCAATAAAAACGTGACACGTCAAAAGTCAAGATTTTGATAAAAAAAAAACGTACAGATTTGATGGAATTGAATTTCATAAGATACATACATACACAAATAAAAAGTTTATATAAGAGAACGGTTTTAAATTTTATTTTGAATTCCGCAGTAGTTTAGTATGTATTGAATTTTTTTATTTGGGTTTGTAGTAAGTTTGGATTTTGCAGCTGCCAAAAATCAACATACTAAATATTAGCGTGTATTTCGACCGTCCAGTTCATAAGTCAGACAACTCCAAAAATAAAAAATAAATAGTTATATGTAAAATGTCACTCAGATTATTCCAATGTGCCAACAAAAAAAAAGATAATGCCGATAAACCGGTAAAGAATTAACCGAAATTTGAATATGCTCTGGTTTATCAGGATATTTCTTAATTAATGTCGTATTATTTGAACCGGACAGCTTACATCTGGCGATATTTTTGTACAACCAATTACTCAAAGTTTTGTCATCATCTATCAATAATATTTGATTTATATTGACCATTAGAATATTACTTTTGTCAATATCTCAAAATTGCTTATTTGAAGATGTCTGACTAATATACTGAACGATCGATTTGGCGTCAAGATAGGTTCTATAATATCTCATGAAGATGCATGGAAAACTATTTATATATGGACATCCGTATACTCCGTTTCGGAACGGAAATTATATTGAAAATAACATACGAAGTCATTGAATAACTATTTTAATTTTTATTCTGTGAATTGTGTAGAAAATCTTGTCGTTTATTCTGATGTCAAACCAACTGATGTAAACAAAAAAACTTAATATAATAAAAGTGTGTCATCTTTCAATCGATTGTGTGTTTAGAAGCAATAAAATAAATACGGATAATTACGTTTATCTCTGAGTAACAATGAAACTGATTAATGAGTAAAAAACTTGATATACAAGTAAAAACAATACGCACGTAATATTGAATAATCTCTCCATTGTTAATTGCGTATATTGTTTGCAAGTACGAGTATGTACACGCGTTAATATTGATTTCTGGTCGTCGTACAAATAAGGGGTGTAAACAGTTCTGGATTAGGCCCTTGAGCAAAGTGAGCATCGAGGAAAAGGGGGCACCCCATACATTTTTCATAGTCTAATTTATCATTTAAATTATTGAACTTTTCTACTAACTTTTCCAAATTTTATGAAAAATGAATAAGTTCTGTTTATAAAGCATTCTCTCTTGTGTCATCATATTAATCTTGCAAAATAAAGTACTCTGTGCTCGCAGATTGTAAGCTATATAAATCTTGAACAAGTCTAGACGCGTTTGAAACAGCGCAAGTGACGGATACTAGCTCAGAAGAAGTTCTTATTTGAGTTGCCAACTGTTATTGATATTAATCGCATGTGCATCCATAACCTTATTCTTGCTTTCAAAGTGTCAAAGCCTAAGAACACCCTCAAAGTTGCTGAATGATTATTCCAATAACACACTCAGTTCTAACTGTTAATTCTATTAAAATGAAAGTACTGTGTACATATTTTAATGCGTTTAATTCTTATGCTTACACAGTGTGTCACTATGTTGAGTGATACATAATAATTCCAACAAGATGTCCTTTTTATTTCTGTATTTATCAGACCCCAAGAACCATGATGGAACGGGTTCATTATTGTTTTAGTATTTTGAATTACATGTGTTGGGGGGCACTACAATTAGTTAGTGCTTGGGGCACCCGAGGGAAACATGATTGGATGAAAACATTCATCACTTGACTGGTTTACTTTGTCAGAAACCAAAATTGAACACTTTAAGGGCAGTGTATATTTATTGACAGATCAAAACAAACTTCGGAATAAAATAATAGTGTCCCAAAGGTCTTTTTCAAATTAAAAATTCCATACATACTAAGATAATGGATAAATTAAATGAAGAAATGTTTATTTTATATTGAAGTACAGTTTTCGGGAAATTATTTCTTAAAAATAATGTTTTATAAAAATGTGTTCCGTTATATCGCTGGCACTCTTTTAAACGGGAGGGCAAACTTTCTGAGAATTGCTCGGCACGTTTGCTCCGTGATCACTGCCATTTCTTTTCGGATGTTTTCTTTTAATTGGTACAAATAAGGATTGTTACTGTGTACATTTGACTTAAAGTAGCTCCGTAAAAAAAGTTCTTTCGGGTCAAGTCAGGGCTACGTATATGCCAGTTTTTTTATTTTTGTATGTTTTACAAAATACATCAAAGCAAAATTTTACATTTCGTATTTTTTTCTTTTAAAATGTGCATCAATTAAAAACTCCTCGGCAAACCCGACTTATCTTTTTAGAAAAGCGATTATATTATCCTTTTATTGTAATATTATACTGTGTTTCGGGATTGCGTAAAAAGCAGTTTATTTTATTATAATTTGACAAAGATACGACCTGCCTAACTAAGAAATTTGGTTATTTTACTATTCTCTTTTTTTTGTTGTTGTTGAAATGTTGTTTTTGAACATGTTTAAATGTACGAGTACGAGTATGTATACGGTCTTCGAATAGGGACTTCCGAACATTGAAGTGTTTTTCCAAATCATCATGGACGGATATAGCATTCAACAACACGTGCAAATGATAAAATTGTTTTATCAAAATGGTTGTTCTGTTCGGGCAATGTTCCGCGCGCTTCTATAATGTCATTTTACTTGATGTCACTTTTATCTTGTGAACAGTACAAAATTTTAGTTAATTCCTTTCGTATATTTCATGACTCTTCGCTTAATTTTCATACAAATAGTTGAAAACACAATAATATAGATGGACACTACTAACGGTATGACCGAACGCACAGCAAACGGGAAGTAGATATTCAAACAGCCCTGCCCTCTATTTTGTATTTACGGCAGCCAGGAGTCATAAACAATTCAGTCAGATATACTGCATTATGATTTAAAAAAATGTTTTTTTATTAGTACATATTTGAAAAAGTTATGTGAAAACTGTGATGTTATTTCGGTAGAATGCCTTCCACCAATACTTAGTAATTAATTACATTATTTAGACTAGGAGTGTGTTGGTAGATGACAGACAGTGAAATAGTTTTTTTTTATATATACACACTTCTATAGTTTCATATCATTCACTACTCGAAAATATGAATTGGGACACATCGAATTTTATTCACATGTATTTTGATATGATCAAAGAAAAAATATATTGTTTCACAAACAGTTGATGACAACTTACTCACCCGTTGTTACTCACATCCTGGATAACACCACCACACCTGACTGCCCTGTCCTTTAGCCTTAGCGCGTCCGCCATTTTATTTTCAAGGACCGGGATCCGGCGATTAATGTACTCGCTTACCTGCGTTTCTACCAAATTAATAATAATAATAAAACCGCGTCACGCTTGGTAAACAGGGGCTGAAACGAGTACATGCTTTCGTTTGGACGGTTGCATTTTTATATTTTGATTCACACTTTGCTTTTATGAAATCGATCCAAAAGCTTTTAAGCACAATTTTGATATACGTTCATAAATTTGATTTTTTTCGTAGGGTGACAATGAGTTTAACCCTTTAATAAGTTGCTAAATCAATTGAAACCAACATTTTTTAATTAGTTAAAAATAATATTTGCTCTTTAGGAATTGGAATATTTATTTATAAGCAAATTTATAGGAGATTTCCTAGCAAAAAACGAATTATGAGGTTTTTTCAGCTTTTACTACTGGATGGTTAGTTTTATGTTTGGGGAAAAAGAATATCAGATTTTCCCAATCTATCAAGTCAGGCACATGTAGATTTCTCATTATTACAAAAAATATTCGGAAAATGCCATCTTTATCTATTCTCTATTAGTCTACGTATAAAGACAAATGTAGAGATCAATTTGTTATACTCTCAAGTTTCATATATATGGAAAAAATCTGTATATATTTCCAGCTTCAGGATTCAGACCTGTCACATTCAAATTATTAGGCGCTTACGCTGTAAACTCGCTTCGCGAGGGCGACAAACTTCGAAAATATGAAGCGGAAGTCTCATATGTTTTTTTTTTATCTGAGGCAATCTGAAAAATTGAAAGCCTTATTGAATACGATTTTTGATATCCATCATATCTCTATAAATCTCAATCTATAAATAATCAACTAGTATTAATAATTAACTGAATGCTTGCCTTTTTGATGTTTTATTTCGTGAAAATTTTATAATCGGGTTGATTTAAGTTGCGTTCTAGTCTATTTTAAATAAGTCTAACATGTTTTTCCTGGTTATCTTTTTACGTGCAATAATTGTCAATTATTAGCTGAACCATTTGAAAAATTTGGCAATCACTACGGGCCTTGAAAATGTGACCCCCGCTTACTAAGCGTACTCGCTATTCACTAGCCTAACGAGCGACAATACAGATTATTTATCTAGTATTTACGAGTACTTTAAAAATACTGTATTAACCTCTCCATGAGTGAGGTTTTTTTAAATTGCAGTTGCACAATCCGGTGAAAGTTTTTTATTAATCTAGTTTTAAATTGAATTTTATTAAATGTATGCAATACTATTGTTGTATAATGTTTATTTGATGCATTAATAATATACACGAGTATTTTTATTGCTTAGTGCTTGGCGTACATATATGTCTATACTTCTTCAAAGAGAATTTAAGGCGGACTCAATTGCGCGTCCATACTCCTAGACAGGTTCCACTAATGTTTATTATGATCTGTAAAAAACTCAGCTCTCTATTATTATTTATATTGTACATATAATTTGATTTGATCTAATTCGAAATCAAACTTTTAATTGTTTTTCCTCAATTATTACACTTTAAAAATGATGAGTATGTTTCTCTATAAATTTGGTTCATCATTCATAGACAATTTTTTACAATTTCACTGTCTATTGTGTTATTTTCACTACCATATTTAAAAGTAGTGTCGTCTTTTTTACTAATCTATCTGTCAGGTCTAAATTTTGAGATATGTGGGAAAGTTTTATTTGAAAATGTAATAAATTTATTTAAAAAAGCGATATGGTTATTAAAACACGCATATCTAGCTCAAAATATATATTAATTTAAAATAAAATAATTATTTTGCATGACACACTGGTTGAGAGCTGTCTGCTCAGTTAGACAATATGATTTATTTGCATATACAATAGAAAGTTATGTTTCGTCTCAGGGGGCATATGGGTTTCATTGTTTACCATATTGTATAATGTATTCCGCATACAAGCAAGCCAATACGAGAAAGAAAGGATTTGATGAAGAATGTTACTTACATAAAATATTTTCAAATTGTCACTAATCTATTCTGCTTTTACTGGAAACGTAATATAGATTATAACATGTACTTACTAAGCTAGGTAATGTACTTATTGAGAGCTTAAAGTCAAACAAAGTTATCTACAGAAATGTATTGTTTTTTTATTTGTGATAATGTTATTTCACGCTTTTGGCTACATAATCGTCGAACAACAGTAAGACCATATTTTCTAGTTTCTTCTTAAATCATCTGTAAAGTTTAACGCTAATTACGTAAAGTTGCCTTTGTATAATATCAAAAGACTATAGAAGTTGTTAGCATTCTTGTCACAAGAAAAATCATATTATCAAACAGCAACAAATTATAACATTTGTTATAAATAAACATTTCCTTAGTTGAGTTCCAAGAAAATAAAAAAAACGTTTTTTGACTCTCCTGTATAGTTGCACTTTTGTAGATAGCGTTGTTTGACTTTAAGCCTTCGATATTATTTCATATCATGCAACGTGGGCTTCCTTACTGATTAAATACGAGAGAAGTCAATAGTGTGAAAATGCAATTTGATGATTTCAATACGAATGCTGTTCTCTTTACTATTTTGACTTACGAGTATATTAATCCGTATTCACCCTATAACTATCTGATGAAGTGTGAACACCAGCTTTTTCCATCCCAAAAACGTAGAACTAGCCTATTATAAGTTATGGCAATACAGAGGACGATAATTGTGTTCGATAAAATTATTTCAGGCGTCGACATCTTCCATTTGGGCGAGTGTGAACTGAAGTGGATTTTATTTCATAAATTCTTTTTGAATTTGAATAACAGAATTCATTACTTAAATTATTTTTAAATTTCTTCAGTGGTAAATTTATTTTCTAACTATCATTTGTTTATTTTATGTTTTATTCATTATTGTTACCATCTTTGTTTAAAATATATTTGATTTTTCCCCGTAAAAGACGCTCAACTCAAAATACTAAAATAAATTAGATTCAAATAATATGGTAGCGTCTTTCAAAGAATAATATATAATTTAGTATTTTTGGTACGATGCCTATAATTTCAACAACCCCTGAATCGTATGCATATAAATCATATTAAAATAATAAATCATTCTCAGGTTTTTTTATTTTTTTAAATATACTATTTGGATTTTCTTAATAAAACTTGTATCGAGAACAAATTAATAAGTGAAATTTATAGTTTTTCTCACCTTTGCTAAACGACGACTTTCGACATAAAACGTTGTTTTGTTGATAAGTATTTATTATCTTATACCAAAAGTAGAGAGTCTGCGGTCTTCATTACGGATTGTAAGTGAGATTCTTTGGAAAAAGTTCATTTTAATGTATGAAATACGTTTGTTATTTACTCAATGCAGTATTTTATTACAAAATTACTACATGAGGTTATTTGGCATAAAATGGTTCCCATCGCCATCTTATACTCCCTTGTACGGTGTATATATATTTTCCATTATATTTAATTATGATTTCAAATTTGACATTGCATTGTTGTTCTTTTGTTTTATTTTTGATAGTATTCAAGAATCCTTAAATTCTTACCATAAATATTTTGTTTTTAATTAAATTTACTCTCTCAATGTTCGAACGTTAAACAAATATATATTATTACTTTGGCGCATTAAAAAGTATTAAAAGTAATGAAAGCATTCAATTAACTAGTTTTAACAAGCGGTTGAAGCGTCTAGTTAAAAAAGCGATATAAGCACATTTTGTTGAAATGGAGAAAAAGTACGTTGCCATTCTACACACAATTTTACACTATGCGTGAAAATTTTATTTTCCAAAACCCCATATAAACGTTTAAAAAAATAAGAAATAAAATGTTCATGCATTGGAATATTTCAAATCTGGTTGATTACTCGCGCATTTTAATATTTATTTCATTTTATATGTTATTAGCTAATGAATGCCGTTATTTTGTTAAAATTTCAACATATAATATGATGAAAATAAATAATCTTAATATGAAACAAAATTTGATCTCGAAACATTGTTTGGCGCAAATATTTAAATGTGCGTATATTGCTTTTTGTAACTAGACGCTTCAATTCGTCGATGTGTATGGATATCATTGCTTTATTGCATTGCTAAATATCGTGACTGATGGTGTAAAAACACCCAAAATGTATTGTTTGCATTATAAAACATCTTTCTATGCAGTTTTTTTGCACAGATTCGTCTTTAAAAGTTTAGTTTCCACACACGCTTCATAAAAAATATATTTACTTGAGATATATATTTTTTACAATATTATTCTACATTTGCACAGTCTTTTTACACAAAGATACCAAAGTGTTTCCGAGACGCATGATTGTAATATCTTAATTGATTTAAATTGGACATAGGAAATGTCAATTACCACATGTTCACGGTCTGGTCTTACCATAAGTGAATATATGTTTTATGGCAAGCAAATTGATTTTTGTTTAATCACAGTTCAGGCAACTTGATAATTAAAAAAAGAACACTGCCCAAACATGATAATTAGAAAGCTTTTCAAATAAATAATCAATCATTTTTTTATTAAGACGTTATGCACCATAATTAAATTACAAACTGGTTTACAAGACGAATTGATCCCAAATGAAATAATCACTTCATATATCTAACCATGAACAACAGTGTCAATTTATGATGATGATGATTTTATAGTTGACTGGACCATCAGACTTTAGTTTTCTCTGCCATTATCTTTATTTATATGCTTATTTACAAACAGGCATTCTGTATTTCTCGTGATGCTATTCGCCAATATTTTCCATAGGTGGACACTCTTTTGAAAGTTCTATATTCGTCAAACTTACCAATGTGATCTGCCAATTTGAGTATCCTTGTCTTCCTGGCGTTGATTATCTTAAATGAAAATTTTATGAAAATTTCAGGATTGATATAAATATAAAATCTTTGCTGCTTTTTAACCGGGCCATTTTTATATTTTTCAATAATCGCATGGGCTTTTTTATTTCTTCTCTTGGTTCCATGACAGGACTTTAGATTCATGCACGGCTATATGATTTACGGCTACATTGCTAACATGGAAATTTGATATTTTCAATAGAATTTTGAACCTTAATAGACTTTTCAACGCAAAAAACGCATCGCATCTGATTTTCATTTATCTTTTCTGTGCCAAACATAATGTCACAATCAGACGAACTGTGAATTTTTAAGCAAAAATAGACCCCTAATATTTCTTTTAAAAGTATATTAAATGCTTTTTGTCACGACTCTGTTTTTAGTGATCATATTATAGTCCTATATCTGCGTATTCATGTTTAAAATTGTCCGAAATATTTAAATTTGTCTATACAACTACGTTTTAAATTGTGCGAGCTAACTTGCTTCTGGCATTAATTATTAATCGGTTAATTGTTAATAATAAACATAATTTTAGTATGCAGAAAATAATGTTAATGCAACATTAAATGAAGATGAGAATCGTTTAAGTAAATTATATGTGATTTTCTGAACTTTCCCAATACATTTTTCATGATAATGTATCGAACACCGAAATAAAGATTAGTGTCAAAACCGTGTTCTAACTCAAATAAGCTTCTAGCAGACGAAAAATTGAATTATTATCATGATACGCACATTTCATAAAACATATTTATTAACTGGATTCGGCTCTGTACTAATTTCATTCGAAAAAGAATGGAAGAGTTTCTACGGCGATAGGAAACGATTCATTTTTATTTCGGCAGTTCTGACAAGCAAAATTGACAACTATTTCTCGTTATCATGAAATTCAGGATTGATTTATTGCATATAAACTATTTTGTTTATATGTAAAAGTTTCACAATATCACTGCATTTAAACAAATTAGGCTTCATATCATTTTGTTTTATTTTTCGTCCCTTAGCGTATAAGACCACACCACAAAGTAGCTCCATGGGTTTCTATCACTGGCCAGTCCTCTCCACTCGACACTCCAGCATATTTAATAGCATGCCCAAATAAATAGCCATGAGAAAATCAATCTTTCCTTTCTATACCTTCCGATATACGAGTATCTAAAGGTAGTGAGTTTATACGGGTTTCCATAACTGCATATAATGAGTGTTGAACAAATGTTAGATTAAGTTAAATAATTTCCAAGCCTTAGGTATAAAGTTCATTCTTGAATGTTAATTGAAGAATTCTTTACGGTTAAGAAAAGAGAAATTTAATTTGATATTTTTAGCTTTAGAGCTTAATTTCGTAGACCGTTACACATAGTTGATGGTCAATTGGTTAAAAATTATCTATGGTAGTCACGACTTGAAAAATGAATATTCTCTTTTGAGTAACGGTGTATTAAAAATATTGTTGTATGAGAATTGTGCATATGTGTACATATTTTAATAAGAGTGTAAGTAAAAAATAATGAAACAATTTCCAAAAATTTCTCAAAAAAACACAGGAAACACCATTAAACCATTTCCACTTGCCCATTTCTGTCTAATGCAAGGGTGGTTAACCCGCGGCCCGCTGGGTGTCTACTTGTGGCCCGCGGAGCATATGCACACATTT
>JAPMAE010002202.1:6564-17643 GCA_036584705.1 Rhyacophila sp. 25_7 | reverse complement strand
CGAGGGAGTAGGATTCAAATTCTGTAGCTGGCAAAAAATACAGGTTTTTATGTATATTTCAAATCAGGACCTGAACTAAATTAGTTAGGCTGGTAAAAAAAAATGTAAAAACAATCTGACAGTGCGGATATTCACATGTTTTTTTTCGAAGCGGATATGGAAAAAAATATTTGAACATCTGTTTTATGAGTAACAATTAAAACTTTATGTTTTTTTTTATTGTACCTCTTGTTCATTTTCTTTGAATAAAAGTCTTAGTTATAAATTCCATAAAACATTAGCATTTTTTTATGATGCGTAATACAGTATTCGTAATATATAACAAATTATATTTTGTACCTAGTTAAATGCATTCATTTTTTCTTAAAATAAATTAGTAAATTTTAATCGAATTATGGTTTCAAAATAAATTAGTGCCATCTAATTTGCTAAAAAAAGTTCTCTACATAGTGTTGCCGTATAATATTCAGATATCGTTATTTTTATCTATAGTATTACGTTAAGTTATTGTATATTGAATTTAATTTACGGCTTTAAATTTTTTTGAAAAAAAAAACATCTCAATTATTAGTGTTTTGTATACTTGTACTTTATAATCACAAGGTATTAGTGACATCATTTTTTAGTCACAAGTTGATTAAATTATCACCTAGTCATCAGTTACGAGGTATCTTTTAGGATAGGGAATACCTTCCGATAAGAACTTTAAGTAGGTCGAGACAAATACTGCTTCCTTAGAGACTTTTAAATCATTTATTAAGGTGCTTCAAGTGTTCAAAATTAGAGAAAATTTCAAACAAAAGTTGAGATACTTTTATAAAATTGGATTTTTTTTGATTAATATTATATTTTATAAAGAATTTAAGTAATTTCTTTAAAACAAATTGTTCGTTATGCAACTGAAAGTCTTTTACACAGAAAATAAAACCAAATAATATATACTTAGTTTTAAATATATTGTAATAATGAAAACAATATAATAAATAGTTCCAAAGAATCTTTTTTTAAATATAGAACATTTATTATTAAATATCACCATATAATATTTTTATTTTTAATTATGATAGCACTTAAAGTTTTGTTTAAAAAAGTAAGCAAAATGATTTCTTTTATTGTATTATTCAAAGTATTTACCAAATCCATCAATATCCTTTCGAAAACATATAAATATTTTTTTTCTTATTGTCATTTCAAATAATAATAATTTTTTCTTGATGTTTTCACCGAAAAAATATTTTTATAATGAAATATAAATTGACCACTACAGTGAATGAAAGAAAAAAATATTATTCAGCATTTAGCTTTTATATATTTGTACTATGTAAAACTCAATATGAAACAATGTTAAAAAAAACTACATACCGAGGGGATACATTTTTTTGCACATTCACATGAAGGTTTTTTATAGCGCCATGTAAGAGTTTTAATTTTATTTTGTGAACCTTTATGTGTTTATTTACGTTCAGTGTGTACCCATGGGAAAAATGAGGGTCATGAAAATTTTAGTACAACACTCCACCTATCATAACGTGTGGTTTCATTTTCAAAAAGCATTTCCATTTAATGAATGAATTATGAATAAAATACATTTACACAAATGGCTTAACACACATATCGTAGTAATAGTGGCAGAAGGCGTTAAGTCAAAAAAGACTGTTTTGAGAAAATTCATTTTTAAAGTTTGAGCCTCTTACATAGATTTAACGATAACATGTTAGGGCAACTGGAACTGTAAGTCGTGTTTAAGTTTTTTCTAAAATTATAATACACCTAGAAATACTTAATCATATCAGCTAAATAATCATTAGTCAGCTAAGCGTGTTTTGCCAATAATAAAATATTCAATATCGACTTAATAGGTTGTGACATTTTAATATTACAGAAAAGTACAAGGAATATGGCTAAGGTTGTTTACCTAGATGATAGAGCATGCGAAAATTTACCTAACTGTATTATTAAGTCAAAACGGTTATTTTTCGACTTAACGCCTCTTGCCAGTATACCGAAGATATATTATACATGCTAACAAAGTCCACTCCATTTAATATATATTTAGTGAAATATTATTTTTCTTATAAGTTATGTACATTTATTAACCATAATTGCTTTTGAATTTGAACTTTTTTAAATGAAGAATGTTTTGCAAATTTTTTTACTAGTAACTGATGATTGTTTTCTTAATAAATGTATTAATTTTGAATCAATTCTACTAAAACTCATTTTCTATTATTTTTCATTAAAAAAAGAATACAGTTTTGTGAACTTATTTCTACATATGAGGGGCTCAGAAGTAAATGTGGCTTTCCATCAGGAATGAGGTATTGAGGAAAACATCAACAACTGATAAAAAAACGTTGAAAATTATATATATATATATATAAAAACAAGTTTGTTAATGAAATATTAGTTTCTAAACTGCTGTTTTTTTAGCTCTTTGATTCTGCATTCATATATGAAAATATCAGTTTTTTCAAGAAACCAATCTTTGTTTCTCACCCTATCATATATTTCAATGACCGGTTTTGTCTGTCACGACTATTCATGACCATTAAGTATTTTTTAAAAATTAATAATTAGGACATAAATTTAAAACATATGTTGTAAGTAGTCACTTTCTCTTTCATAGATGATACAATTAATAATGAAAAATGGATTGTTAAAATTAAATTTGCTTAAAAAGTAACGCATTTCTTTCATATATTGCTTTATAATCAACGTAAATATTTTTGAAATAATTATTTATAATTCACTAAAGCTTAATAAATTATAAATATTATTTTATTTCTTTATTGAATTTAAAGGATTAAAACACATTTTATGGAGTTATATGCAGTTTTTAACTACAAATATTATAAATCTTAAAGATTAAATTAAAATTTTAAAACAGTGTATTTTTAATTAAATAATTTCTAGATAAATTTCTAGTTAAAATGAAATATGAATTTTTGGTTAATTTGAATAGTTGGCTGCAGTTGATAAGAAAATATATTAAATGATTATTAAATTTGCAATCAATCATGACTAGTAAATAAAACTTGTATAGCAGATAAGACTTTTTTAAATGAACCTATTTTAAACTTTAAAGTTTGAGCATATTTTGCACAAATTTCTAACATAAGTAAAACTTTTGCTCAAGGAATTAATAATATGTCAAATAATTCATGCTAATAAAAACTGCTTAGAATTTTGGATACTTGATCATTTAACTATAATTTTGTACTTAATATTTTTCCATAGGTTTATGCAATATTATACAAATGATCGTGAACGTAAAATTTATATTTGCTTTTTTTATGTTGGTAAAACTGATTTGTCTGAGAATTATTTACGATTTATTTATCCTATGTCAGTATTTTCATTTCCAAAGTGCTTATACGTCGAGTTGACATGTTGCCAAGATAAAACGTTCCCATCTAGATTACGAGGAAAAACGGTCGATTTTTATTATCTTTCAGAAGAGAGCGAGTGGTGAAAAGATTCAGAACGGCGAATATGCCCTTGAGATTGGAGAATCAGAAAGTTGGGTGATAGACTGGAAGCTCAAAGAAAGGGATCAAACTTGACTCACTGACAAACATCATCTAAATAAATCAGATAGGCCGCGTAAACTTAAAGAGATGAACGGATCACTGAGCGACTATATGTAAATGTATATAAAATGGACTACTGGGATTTTTATTTGAGATAGAAAATTTTGACCAAAACTTATACATCACTCTTAATAAAAAATGTTTAGTTGGTAACTTAGAGTAAAACATATAAAACTTTACATAAAACATTAGTTAAATATTTTCATTTATAAGTTTTTTTTACAGTTTTTGCTCGAATATATAACATTATAAATCTTTATTATGAACACGATCTCAACTGATATTCTATGAGTAACAATCATTATATTTAGACAATTATTTGGACCCATGTTCTATTTCCACTTACGGCAAAATATGATCGTGTTAAAATCTACAACCTGCGATTTATAATGAAATGTCTTATTCACTGTACCACCGTACATGATAGACGTGTATTTAATACAAAATGATTAATAATTTAAACATTGTAATTATTCTGCTTTAATGATTACCCACCCACATATATTCATATGATCTTTAACTAATTGTTCTCATACTACATGCTATTTTAAGGATATATATATATTTGAAAAATTTCATAGGTATTATATAATGTTTATTTCTTTTTATTGTATGCAGAACATGAACCCAAAATGGTTAGGTTAATAATTAATAATAAATATTATTTGTAAAAAAATAATTATTACAAAAGTTATACTGTGAAGATTCCATATCAGTGGGATTTGTTAATATGTCCTATCTTATGTTTTTAATTGAGATTTTATGGAATTAACCTCACATAATATATAGTACAAAAAATATCAACTGTGAAAGAATATAATACTCAAAATAGCAAAAAGTCAATTTGTTCAATTATCAAAGATTTTTATTTTGTGCAGCAATACATTCGCACGTATTGATATTTAACGTTTGTTTCTATTAAGAATAAGTTATTCAATAATAAACAAAAATAAAAAAGATGTGTTTTCTTCAAGTCATAATGTTAATATTTAAGCCAAAATATAGATTAAGCTCGCCCCTAAAAATTAGCTATTTTTATGATAGAACATATTACCAGATCACCATAGTTATGGTACATCTCGGAGCGGAAATAAAATTGAAAGAAATACTTGTTTTTTTAGTTATAAAAAATAACAACATTCTATTAATTTGTACACTATGTCATTATTAATAAACCAACATGACCTACAATTATTAAAGATTATGTAAAAAAATTAAATTAACAATACTTTCTGTAGGATCAATATCTTACAGAAAATATTATAAAATTTAAATAAAGAAAATGGAAAAAATTTTATTGTATTGTTTTGATATTTTTTCTTTACTGCATGCAAAGATCGTTTATCATCAAACGCATACAAAAACAGTTCTAACATATTATAAATTCATGTTCTGGATTAAAAACAAACAAAGAAATGATTGAATTTTAACTAACTTATTTTAGTTTCCAATACGTAAATCAAAAAATCATTTGGATACTAAAACACTGCGGGTAACAAAAATAATCAAATAATTTACTAAACATTAGTAAAATAATAGCTTTATTTATAACAAAATATTATTGATCATAAATCGAGTGAATGATAATTTAGTATAATTTATCAGGCATTTTTAAGCGAAGTTTTAAATTTGATAATGTCATTATAATATTGAAACCTTATTTGAGTGAACTATAATTTAAGATTTACCCATATAATTATTTTATCAAATAGAGTAGCATGTACAGTACTATGATAAATATTTTCTTTAACATACATACTTTGAGCCGATAATTAAATACTATAGTATTTTAAACATAGAAAATATCTGTTTCAGAAAAAAAAATGTCATGTACTTTAGTGCAGCTGGACCCAGGCTGTAAAAAATCCAGCCCCATTTCGAGCACTTAGCTACGAAAAAGGTAAAATGCGTCCAGAACACCTTACATTAGCCTGTATTAAACCGTGCGACTAACAAAAGTTTTCTCGAAATTCTAATCTAGACCATACAATGGAAAATTTTGGAATTTGAGTAATTTCGTCGAAAACGCTACTTATTTTAATTGAATATAACTTGTAAACTCAAAGTTTAGAGTACAAAGAGAACTTTACTTGAATATAGTTCGTCATAGTTTTTAACAAGATTCTATTAAAAAAAGATAGGTAGCATTAAATTAATTTAATATTTTTTATCATCTAAGAATTAAGAATAATCATTTAAGAAGTGTTAAACAAATTTTGTCACTTTAGTAGATAACTGAATAAAAAATTTTGTTGGTAAAAATTTGGTCAGTTTTATTATGTGCATTTAAAATTAGGTCATGAACTTACTCGTAACTAATTGAACCAATAATGTACAACTAATACTATTAAAAAAACTCTAAAACCAATTTTCACCTCGTGAAAATCCATATTCTCAATTTTGGACCAAATTTAATATTAAAAAATCACCATCTTTTTTAATATACAATAATTATAAAGTCATAAAACATGAGTATAATTGTTCATTTCTTCAATTTAATTGTTGTAGCAATGATAGACTAAACACGTTTGTCGTGCGTTATTTAACTGAACCTACAAAAGTCATAGAACAAAAGAATTAAATATTGGAATTCTGCGTATTTAGATATACCTGAGATTAATATGGATGCATGTTCAAAATGTCAAATAATGAGTGAACAATCACAGCTTATAATTGGTAATTATGTTGATTAGAAGGGATAAAAATTTGTCTACCACAGAATCAAGAATTTTCTAATTAGAAAAGAATGGAACAATACTGAATACTTATTTTTAACAGTGAATATAAATTCGAATATCAGTTATATTATTAATCAAAAGTCGAACTCAATTAAAACGATAAAATGGTTATTTTATCGACTGTGCTTAAGTAAAAAGGATTAACACTACAAAAACAAATTTTACAAGAGGCAAAAAATGTATTTTAATGATACATTAACACAAACTTGAAATGCATAATAACCAATAAATTAGTGTTTTATTTTCCTGATATGATAATTTAAAAAGTTATAAAAAGAAAATCATCAAAATTGAAGTTTGATGATTTTTTTTATTACATACAAACTTAATAGGTCGTTCTTTTTTCAAAATCTAAAGCTGAATTTCGATAATAATTCGGCATTTTTGGATTAGTTTCGTTTGACTAAACGTGTATTTAGTTGTGTACATTATGATTCTCAAATAAAAAAAACTGAGTGTTAAGCACTTTTGTCTAAATAATATTGATATTAAATCGTTATTTATTAAGGCGCCCATTAAAATATATTTTTTATATTTCTGAAATCGAAATTAGTGATTATTTTGTATTATTAGAATATTTGCCAATAATACATTTTTATTTCATATTAATCAACAATATAAAATTTCAACGTTATCAGAACATTAAATGTATACAGTCATATATTAACAATGAAATAAAATCATCAACCAGATCATTTGGTGTAATATGGTTCAACAAAGCTGAAAAGGGACTTAATGGAAACGCCTACCTGTTTAATGTCATACCTCCATGGAGTAACCGGAAGAAATTCCTTAGCGGGAATTTGGTTTGGTGCATTAGTATTCTGACATTTCCGTCGTTTGAATTTCAACCGAGATAAATAATGCATCATTTGGCATAATTCAACTTCAAATAATACGTCACAGCCAAAATGACAATATTTACATTAATGATTGAATGCTTCAATTTGACAAAAGAATTTTATTGTATTTTAAAACATGTCTTTTGATTACAAATGTTGATACGTTATTTTAGATAAAGTTGATGGATTTTCAAAGCACCATTCAATAATAACCAATTAAGTGCCAGAAGCGAGTAAACTAGCATAACTTAAAACGAAGTTCATAAGACAAATTTTAGATAAATTTAAATAGTAAGGCACAGAGATATGACTATAGTATGATCACAAAGAACAAAGTCATGGCATAAAAACATTCAATATACTTTTAAAAGAATTATTAAGTTTATATTTTTACTTAAAAATCCACAGCTTGCTGGGTTATGATATTATATCTAACACAGAAAAGGTCAATTAGCTCAATAACGACAACTGAGAAATGAAAAAGAATATAAATTGACCCAAAGTTTGAAAGTTTGAAGTATTTGAAAATTGAAGCGTGATATACTCGTAAATTGTATTATACAATAATAATAATGAATAAAAATAAATATAGGTGTACATATTTTTTTGGCTTGAACAATTTTTGACCGAAAGCTCTTAAGTTAAAGAAAACTAAACTTTCGCTCTTATATTACATTCATTCATAAAAAAATTGTCATTAATAATCGAGCATGAGAAAAGTTGTAGATTTTGATCTGAGTTATTTAATAAAAAATCTTGCACATTTTCTTCTTTTTCTTCTTCTTTCAATCACATCCGCTCCAAAACAAATCATAAAAATCCTCACTATGTAATACTTGGTTTTGATGGATTTCTTTACTAGTAAATAACTGTTAGTTATGAGCTCAACCAATTCGGTCCATGTCCTAGTTTCAAATGCACATAAAAAAACGTGTGCTATTTTTACCAGCTCTCTGATTTAAACCCTAGGCCCTCAGCTTGTGAATCGGATGCGTTGTTCACTCATTTACAAGAGCGACTATATTTATTAAAGATGAAACAATATTTACAAACTACAGATATATTTACGAGTACTACTGATATTGTTTCAATAATTTTCACTCATTATTTTAAGTATAAAAATGTTTGTTCGATGTTACAATAAATAAATTTAAATAATTAATCTCTGCCTTCTTGTTATTTTTACTATAGTTTTCTCTTAACGATATCCGCTCTATAATTGAGTATATTAGTTTTCACAATATGAAAATTGTTTTTTCGAGTCGTGTTATTTTTCATTTTTAGTTATTAGCTCAACCAATATGGTCCACATCCTGGTTTTAAATTCACACGAAAACAACCTATGTATAATAGACTGTACTAGTAGTAGACTGTATTAGCAGTATTTTCCTTTCATAAAGAACATTTTAATATTTTTGATGGGTAATAAATAATAGATGTGATTATTTTTCATTTTCATGTCGTAGTTTTACGAATAGTGTGAGCAGGATTCAAAACTTTAATAAAAATAGTAAATCTTTTAAATTACTTCTTTTTTGGAAAACAAAATGCAATACACTTTATTTATTCTATAACAGTACTCTCTTATGTAAAAAAATCAATATATATATTTTATGTCTATTTTATATATTAAATTATAATAATAATAGTAAGTAACGCTTTATTTTAATAAAACTGCTCTTGTAGAGTTTAGCGATATACAATGCACATATATATCGCTATTTTCTTTTTTCAATAAAATATAACAACCCAAACAAATGCTTTTCGTGAGTGGGAAAATATTTTACTTATCCCTTAACTGAGTTTTTTTAGTTCGGCAAAAAATGTGTTGCAGATAACAACAGTTGTGATCTTTTCGAATAACACCATCGTACAAAATAATTTCCGTAATAAATTGCCAAAATCACAAACCTTATTGCATACATTTGTTACAGGAATTCAATTTCCCAGGTCCAGAGATTCTCTTTTCATTTTTCGGGAAAAAATCTCGGAAGCAGCGTTTTCTTTTGAATGGCTTTCGACTGGGTAGTTGGAATAAAAAATGTAGCATATACGTGCCGATGCGAGGCGGCAATATCAAACGTATTTTTGTAAACTCGACTAGAGAGCGAGGGTAAAGCGTATAACGGATGGGCATAGAACTAATTTAACAGTACATGAGGGAGAGCATAAATAAGTATTATATTAATATTAGAAACGGTATATTGGTAACATAATAATAAATTATTATTTTCTCTCAAATACGAATTATTTATTATTTTACAACATGTATGCGGGATAGCAAATACATTTTTTCTAGTATTTGACCAGTACTATGTCGATTTAGTATTTGCTTTTAATAAAAAATAAATTAAAAATGATATATTCTTTCTGAGTAAAGCACTTATCTGTAAAATAGAACAGTATCTTGCAACCTTTTTTTTCTTCACCTACCCATACACAAAAATATACGAGTATGTTAAAAAAATAGTTTACATCATATTCGCGTCAACAGAAGTAAAATTAAGCTTAATTAAATTACATAATTTAGTTAAATGTGTGATTTAAGCACCTTTTTTAAAAAAAATTTAGAACCTATGCCATAATAGGGCAATAGTTTACCATGATTATGTCAGCAATTTATTTTTACTATGGATAGTGTTAATTTTATTCGTTTATTCTATGTGTTGTAAATGAAATTTAATTTAACATGGTCTGAATTGATGAATATGTTAATATTCGAATTATTTCAGCGATAATTGTCTACTTGGATATGTGATTACATTCATAGTTCCCAATTTTTTTCCCCAATAACCACTATTTCACTTTGCTAAATGATGTATTAGAGATTATGCTGTTACGATTTATGTTGATCACTAAAGTGATATCTTGGTAAACTTTCTTGTACCCGAATTAGTTCAATTGTATCTACAGCATATGTAGTTCCAACATAATAGTGCCACATCATACACAATTATTATTATAATACAAATTTTGCGAGAAACTTTTCCCAGCCGAATAATGTAAAAAAAGTGGTTATATTGACTGGCCCCTACGATCCCCTGATTTAACCGTCGCCAGTTATTTTCTATAGAAATACTCATAGGAAAAGGTGTATGTCAGCAAACCAACCACAATTCTAATGCTTAAAGACAAATATACGATAAAAAAATGCTGAAATAACACCAGTCTGCGAGAACGTTACAACGTTAAACGTTAAAAATATGCTTGAAAGAGCTTGCGTTTGCGCCACTGCCAGAGGCGATCACTTGATTATCATTATATTCCTTACTTAATGAGAAAGACCATATTGATCTATTCCCGGTAGAAGATTGTAAGCATACAAATTGCATTTTACAAGAGGAGGTTTCTATCTAAGGTTCTAAGATTATTTTAATAACTAAATTTAAAATAAAAAAATGTGTGTATATTATTTTGTAAGCTAAGATTGAAGCTATGATCATTTGAGACCGTGCGGACATCTATTTTGAACGGATTCGATAAATTTATATTTCACGTAAAAGAGAAACTCACTGTAATTGTTTGGATTATATTATGACAGAAAAATATAACCTAAGTATTATATTTACAATAGAAAAAGTAATTTACTGTAAAGTAATCTGATTAATAAAGTGTTATCAATTTCTTGACAAACTTTTATCAGTAACAGATAAGTCTGTATTGTGGTAGTATCTATTTGTACACAATTCTTACTGACGAAAGCCACATTCTTTAAAATTCCATATACGCTCTGAGATACAGCATATGGGATCTTCATTACATGAAAATATTCTTAAAATTTATTTTTTACAAATAATAGTTGTTAATTATTAGCTCAACCGTTTCGGGTTCGTGTTCTCGATACAATACAAATGAATAACCATTTGTAAAATTTGCGACCAACACGGGCCTCGAACCTGTGATTCTCGG
>JAPMAE010002201.1:0-11594 GCA_036584705.1 Rhyacophila sp. 25_7 | reverse complement strand
CGTCTTTGGTTACATTGTTTGCCCATCTCATTCTGGGGCGGCTGACGGGTCGAGTACCTACTGGAGTTCCTTTAAACACATTCCTGAGAGTTCTAAATTCATCGAACCGTACAACATGACCCGCCTATCCGAGTTTCTTTGCCCTCAAGATATTCACTATGCTGTGACTAAATTGTTCGCGGAATTTTACTAACGGTTATAAAATTGAGAAAATGTTTTTTTATTAATCTAATGTTAAATTATGATTTTTTTTAAATATATGCAATACTATTCTTGTATAATGTTTATTTAATGCAAAAATAATATAAGAGAGTACATAAACGTATATACTTCTTCAAAGCGAATTTTGAGCAAACACGTATATGCGTCCATACTTCTGGACAGGTTATTTTTCTTTTTTCTATATTATTTTACTCATTTTCAGATAACAATATTAATATTGTTTCTCATTGAGGATAAATGAAGTATTATATGATGTTATATGTAAATGAAGTATGAGATATTAGAGTTTAATTGAGTATTATTGTAACAATACCATCTAAAAACCATGATAAAATTGATGCGAATTAAATAACCGACAAGATAAATTGTCGAATAATTATTGAGATTAAATATTGTTTTCTATTGTTATTGTAGTTTCTAAGTGTCTTGTAAACTATTGAACAATAAATTGCAGCAACTCCCAATTTGGTTCCAATGCATACATCGTAAACATGAAATAGGAAATTGGAACAAATATTAGCATTGCGTTATGAAATTTGAGCGAGGTTACAAAATGCGGAACAAGCGATCGATCCAAAATTTTAATTTACATATTTACGTTTCCCGATTGTATGATTAGCGCCTCATTTTCAACCCAGAATCGAAAACTAGATTGTGCACAGGCATGAACTGAGTAATATATTGTAAATTCAATATTTATCTATTTACGTATTTATAATAAAGGAGTTGAGTATCGAATACAGCGCGACACAAGTTTAAAATATTTACCTAGAAAAGTAATCACTGCCGGGAATACAGTAAACGCATATTATGAATCGACAAATTAAAATGTTTTTATTAAATTTCGCCATATAGCTTATATTAATATTTGATTAATTTGAGCAGAAATTTTGTTGATTGACCATTGAATATGTCATGTTACGAAGCGATTTACAATTACGTTCAGTCAATGGTAAAGAATTTAAAAATCACATGTATATTACATATATAACGTTCCCCATATTAAACCGTTCACAATACTAAATAAAAAGAAGAGTGCTTTAAAAAGAATATTTGATATAATATATTATCTCAAGAGAAATTTTATACTAATTTGGCGATTTTAGTGTTTCATTCAATATATTTCATTTTATATCTTTATACTGGCAAAAGGCGTTAAGTCAAAAAATGACCGCTTTAACCTAATAATGTGGTTTAACAGATTGTTCATGCTCTATCATCTGAACAAACAAGTTTAACCGTATTCAATTCACTTTTTCTGTCACATTCAAATGTCACTATCTATTAAGTCAATATTGAATATTTTGTAACTGGAAAAACACATCAACTAACAAAGGACTATTCGCAAAGTCACCCTCGAAAGGCTAATAGATAGCGCATACGCCTATTAAACGGGGGTCACGGGTTCAAGGCATGTGCTGGTCGCATAAAAATCTAATCATTATTCATTTGTATTGTAGCCAGGACGTGAATTCGAAACGCTTTTAGCAAATAATTAACAACTACTACTCGTAAAAAATAAATAAATATTAAGAAAATCTTCACGCTATGAAGATTCCATATGCTCCATCTGGGAGCGTATATGGAATTAAATATATATATATATATGGTCGATCAGATTAAGTATTTTAAGTTGTATTCTAATTCTGGGACAAATGTCAACAAGATTGATAGTCCCAGTTACCCTAACATATTATCATTAAATGATACGAATATGTAAGAGACTGAAACTTTTAAAATATCTTTTCTCAAAACAGTTTTATTTGACTTAACGCTTTCTGCCAGTTGACTGACGATATATTGTGTGTATTGTTCATAAAAAGCGTTTAAGGTGAAATGTTTCGTTATTATTGTTTTTTTTTTGTACCATTAAATAAATAGATTATGATATATTTTTTGAAATATATTGAGGCTTTTTATTATCTCCGTGCAACTCTGACGTTTTTAAATGCGGGTGTTCACAGATGCATCGATGGGCCGATTCCTAATCGAAATGTCCACCGTTTCAGAATTCCGTTTATCCCACGGGGGTGAATTTCCATAATGTTATCATCGCGCGAAATAATTTTGTACTATTTACTAGTACCATGATTCAAATCAGAACAAATCCATTGTCATTTTCCAAACATGGATGATTCACGATAACTCTATAAAACATAATATAATAAAATGACTTTCACCACAAGAATTATCAGTGTTTACAAACATAATTATATTTGCTTAACGCTTCCCTTAGTGTTAATACGGTTAATGTAATTACAGTTTTGCAAAAGCGCATTAAACTTTTGGGTTATTAATGGTTGCTATAGATAATAGTTTGGTTTATTCAAAGTGGGAGTATGTTGAGGCTTTGCATCTAAGTACTTAAATTAAGCTTTTAGGTCCGCTTATATAACATATAATAATAAAAAAATATACACATGGTATAGAAATATTCTAGTTACTGCTAGTTTTATAAGTAAACTCTTTCATATTTGAAGTGTTTAGTTACAAAAGGCGATATATGCACATTTCAATAATTTTGGTAAACAATGTTTTTATGTTTCAATGTCAAATTTTGTTTTGTGTTAGAATTCTTTTTTCCGTCGTATTTTATGTTTAAATTACTAGTAGAATAAAATAACGGACTTTATTAGCTGATAAACATTAAAATAAAACAAATATTTAAATACGCGTGGAATCAACCATATATTAAATATTGCAATCCATGAAGATTTATCTTTTGTTTTTTTTTTGTAAGTTTATATTGGGGAACATAAAATATTCAAACATATTGTAAAATTGTGCGTAGAATGCGAACATATTTTTTCTCCATTTCGACAAAATTTGCTTATATCGTTGTTTATAATTCATTTTTTTTTTTTTATTTAAACGATTCAATTATAAAATTAATTAATTTTTGTGCAATCAATTTTATGTAAAAACAATGTCGTAGGCAATCAATCATTTTCAACTTTTTTATGCCAGTCATAATTTTTCTCTAATTTTCGTTTTTATTCTAATCTATGTTAAATGTCAGTTATTGAACTAAAAATAAATACAAGGTTGCTTTTAGTATATTAGTAAATATATTGCCAACTTATGGGTCTAAAAGTATTGTGTTTGCTTTCTTAGTTCGTCATGAAGAATTGAAATGCTTATTTATTTATATTTGTATTTGGGAACTGAACATAAATCTTTTACGTGCTGAACATAATGTTGAAACCCGGGAAGCTGTGATTTTTTAAGCAAAAATAGAACTTTAATTAGTTTTTTAAAAGTATATTGAAAGTTTCTTTGTGATGACTTTGTTTTGAATGATCATAATATTATAGTCATATCTCTGCGTTTTCGTAGTTAAAATCATCTAAAATATTCAAATTTGTCTATCAAATTACGTTTTAAGTTCTGCGAGTTAACTCGCTTTTGGTTAAATAATAATCCTATTAAATATTGTCTCTAAAGTTTTGAATAGTGAAAAATATAAATAATATTTATTAAATTTAATATTTATGAAAGACTTGAAATGATCAACAAAACTGTTATAAGCTCAAATAAGATATTAAATTCATAGTGTGAACCATTTTTATATACTTAGGTAAGTATATTGTTGAATAAAAATTTAATTTTAAGCTTCGTAAAATTCATTAAAACCTCAAAAATGGACACCTGTCTGAAAACTTGGAAGACGGACGAACCCTAAATGAAAATCAAAATGTACCCCCGTCTATGAGAAGAAATTTGTTTTAATCAAATCAAAACTATTTAATTTACCATAGACATGAAAACTTTTTGTCATTCTTCATGTAATGTGCGGTCAAAGCGTAATAAATTAAAATATTGTTTCTTTAATTAATTCGCAGAACTTTCTGGAGAGTTTCAAATTTTCCTACTTGTTTTTCGGAAAGGTATTTGAAAAGGTAAAATTCAAATGATTCCTCCGTTTTACGGGTTTCACTATAAAGCTTCACTCGTTTGCAATAAAATTGAGCTTTTTAATTCAACGAAAGTTTTTACATCAGAAATAAAGTTTTTAATCAACAGTTCTCATTGTTTTTGCTTTAAGAATGTTAAGGCATAAAGATCAAGTTTACTTTGTAAAACTATGAGCAACTCTGCAATCTACGTGAATGAGTCAATAAATATTATTATATTGGTATTCTTACAGTTTACATTCTCACATTCTTTATTTTCTTACATTCTTCGAAGTTTATGAGGTGCATATTATATTTTATTAATATTAACTGAAAGCTAGGAAATCTAATTCAACCAACGGCATAATATTTACTGAAATACTATTTTATAATTTTCATTAAGTTTTTTCTGAAATTTTATACATATATATCGATACTTTCCCGGCAGAAGATCATAAGCGTAAATAAATCATTTTAGATTTTCACTTAAAATTCTAATGTTATTTGAATAAATAAATTTAAAATTAAAAACGTGTTTATATTCTTTTGTAACTTAAGATACGGGTTGATGAAAACTTGATACAATACGGACCGTACAAATATATATTTTGAGCGGATTCGATGAAAAAAAACGGAAATCGTTCAATTGCCGTTACGGGTTGATATTTTAATAATTTTATAATCACGTGTCTCAAAAAAATGTTTATTTAAAAGTTTTAATTATTTGCGTTATAGTATTTTTAATTTCATTTATTGCATAGGTTATTATTGAACAAATATTACTACAGGTAACCTTCATATAACATTCTATATAGGTTTCTAAATAATACATTGTCATTTAAAACCATGTTATACGCAGCTAAAAGCCGATACAACGTGGACAGATTGTACTTTTAGAAAACTTTTTAAAACAAAATATATTTTTTTAACTCAATAATTTGTATTAAAAGTATAAACATATGTAAAACAGAAAAACGTAAGTGAACAAAACATTTTTATTTTCATTTAATTCAAGCTCTCTTTCATCACTATTTAGCATAATGAACCAATAGCGTTTTCTAGGTTGAACTGTTAAATAAGAAATCAATGAGCTTTATGTTAGTACATTAGTACAATAACTTTCTTACTATCAACAATAGATAACTAAATACCAACTATTGGTTTCTTCCAGTAAACAACGGAAAAACACTTATCTTAACTTGGTTGCCGCACCCTTTTATCAAGTTACGAGTATATAAACTAAGATCAATTATGAATTCTTGTCAATATTATGTTTTCGATTGCGTAGGTGTTGTCTCTTTGCTGAATCTCTAATCCATTGTTATCAATTCTTTGAATAAATCTAAATCTTCAAAAAAGTTCTATCTTTGATTTACAAGAGTGTTTCGCCTGTTCGCCATACTATCCACAAGTTATTCAAAAAAGGTTAAATAGGAAGGCAATTTATAATCACCTATCCATTTTTGAGAGGGAAAAGTGTTACATAACATTACAGATTAACCCACTCTCCCCCCTCTGAAGAGCGTTACGTGGTTTATGGACGACCCCTAAATACTGTACAAATCAAATTATTATATCAATTGTAAAATGAGTTAACAAAAAAAAATTGATGTCATAAAGATTGTTTTTATTGTAGTTTTAGCTGCAATATTTTTTTTTATATTAGCTAAAAGATTTAAGCTTATTCCAATACTACAGAAATTCATCAAATTCTTTTCAATTACAAAATTAACTAGGGACTCAACAATTTTACAGCATTTGACCTCAAAATTACATAATAAAAAGTTTACACTATGTCGTAAAAATAACATTCTTTGAGGACAGTGATGTCATTGGATGTATCAACTCGCACAATGAGTCGATTATGTTTCGCATATTCTTGACAAAGCATATTAAATTTAATGAGGTAAAGAAAAAACCATAAAAAACACGACTTTCATAGACAGATATTGTTTGGGATTTTTTATGAGTCACTGCAATCAATAATTTCGGGCCGGTTGACTAAATATGCTGCTAAAGTTTATTTTGGAAACACCGCAAAATAGCAGACAAAAAAAATCATTTATGCTAATTTATGATAAATTGTATCATCGTGATCATTATTTTGATGTTTATCGTGTAAATTCATGTGTTGATTTCATAAACAATCATATATTTTTTAAATGCATTGCCAAGCGATAATTAAACATTTTTAAAATAGTTTTTCGAACAGTAATCTTTACATCAGCGTTTCTTAGCCTCTTTAGTGTCGCAACCCCCTAAAAAGCCAACAAATTAAGTAAAGACCTTGCGACCTCTTCACTATATTAATTTTAAGTTTATCAACATTTATCATTGACGTAACAAATGTGTCTACACTTACCACAAATACCGACAAACAAACAAAATCAAACTTTGTAATATGTGTAACATCTGATTATATTAATTAAAGGATTTTTCGTATATTGGCCTTATTTTTTGAACAGATTGCAACCTCCAGGCCGAGAAACGACGCTTTACATAATTATAATCTCATATATCCTATTTTAAACATAGAATTTATAGAATATTAGTACTTACATATAAATAAAATGATATGAGGTAGTTAATGCCAGAGTGGGATATCCCCTTTCTGAAATATTTGAGATAATGGGGTTTCTAGTTTTTGCAACACCAACAGTGTTTGTTTTAAAAATTTATTTTTTCATTATTTCCACGTAAAATAATTATTTTAGACAAAACTGTGGGATGGCCCACTCTGGCACTAACCGCCTCATATATGAACGTTTATACAAGTTATCAGAATAAAATGTAATCCATAAGTTTGCTTTTGTGACCTGGTCTGAACTGCGAAACACTATTTAGGAAACGTTGACTTAAAACATAATTTGTAAATTATCTTAAGTCATACTTTTTACTGAAAAATAAATTCATTCAATGCTGGACTTTATAATATAAATGTAAAGAATATGAGGAATGCAATATCATTTTCTTAATATCTGCTATTTTGGTAATTTGTGTTAATATTTCAATGGTTGTGTAAGTTTATTTTAAAGATCATATTGAACATATGTTTTATATACAAAAATATTCCACGTGAAAGGTACATTGATGTGCAAACTATTGAATAAAACAATCAATGTTTTCTGAATCGTCTGTTGTTTTATTGTCATTTTGTGAATGATTATAAAAATAAATAATATCTTTATTTTAACTATTATTACGTGTTCTGTAATTTTAACACTACCTACTTACGATAGTTTGAGTGATAAAGTCATGAAAAAGACGGCGTCATTTGATGAAGAAGAAAGTATTGTTTCATCAAGGCAATAGCATCACTTCACACATCTGTTATCGCGATGATCAAAACCAATGAGTTCAAGTTTTAATTACTACCTGACGCACCTTATTCACTAGATTTAGCCCCCTCTTAAAATGTTCTGTTTCCAAACTAGAAGAAGTGGCACGGTGGCAAAAGATTAGCTAAGAATGAAGAGATGGAGTCTGCAATTGATGGCAATTTTAAGGATCTCGACGATTCTCACTAAAAACAAGGTATCGAAGCTATTGAACATCATTGCGAAAAGTGTATTGTGCTAAAAGGAGACTATGTAGAGAAATAAAGATATTTTTTACCATATTTCTATGTTTTCTTTGTAATGTTGGGTACTTCTGTGACTACCCTCGTACATATTTCTCTCTGGTGTATATAGACTATTGTATTATTGACATATTTTTTAATTAATTTCTACACCTACTTCTGTTAAATTTATTGAAAAGTAAATATAATATTTTGCTTATTTGTTATTAAGTTTTGTCTTGTATTTACTGTTAGCATATAAGCATTTGAATAATTCACTACACTTAAATAATATCAAGACAAACTATGTACTTGATTTAGCAAACATTTTCACGTATTTTGTTTTTTCAACAACAGTATTTACTCACTGAGCTTAAAGCGCTATAACGATATTTACTTTTCAGTTGACATATTTTCGCGGAAATTTGAGAATTCGGCACGATAAATGATTTGAAATAATATTTTCCACTTTATTGAACGGAAATAAAAGCATGTGATTGTCTTAACTTCCCGCAGAATGCTTTTACGTTAAGATATACTACTCAAATATTTCACGGGCTTAATTTGTTCGAGTTGTTCATTGTTATAACGGCAGGTTATAAAGCCTTTTTTTACGTATGTAGATTCTTATAAAAGTTGACAGTTTTTCTACCTTACAAGGATAGATAGAGCTTTGTGTGGTTGTACATAAGTTCATATATGTGTTATATTTTCAAAGTTTATAGCAATGAAGAGTTTTCTAACATATAAATAATGTTACATAAATATGACGTGTATTTTTTTAATCTCCCGAATATAACATAACCAATTGTTGCATGTGATAGAGAGTATATACAAAACAACATAAGATATCAGTTAATTACTTTTTACGTTATAGGCATAACACAGATTATTTATATATTTATGTAGGCAAATTAAATATTTATTGTTAGTAATATAAAGAAAAAAATAATAATTCTTGTATTATATTATAGTTGACTACCTAGTATAATGATTGATATTTCATTAACATCTATATATTTGTTAAGAAATCATTAAAGTAATTTATACCATTTCTAATACTATCAGTTATCTAATACTATTATATGCGCTATGATTTATCTAGTCATGGTTAATCTTTTGTCTGATTTTTTTTATTATTTAATTTTAACAAAAAATAATATTTGAATGGTTAATTTTTTTTACGAATATTATTCAAATTGTAGTGTTAATATTAGTTTTACTCTTTTTTACGAGACTTGCTAAATAAGCGCCGACGTCTAAGGCCTATCGAAACTTAGTTAGACCATTCTGTGCAGCTTAGCATAAACAAGTTAAATGTCACATGAGGCACAAAAAGATTATTACATTCTTAAGGTATTAGACAGGTGACCACCACGTGTAATCCCTGAAAGTACTGATGAATATTGCAAATTTTTTTGAACCTTGTTTGACGAAAGATATTTATTCTTAGGTATTTAATGTACATCAAATATAGAGAATTTAAGTTATTAATTATTAGTAAAAGATTTTATATATATTTTCATACACATTTCATATAATATACATTACATTAATCAATTTTGTTTAATGTCAAAACACGGTAGGTAGACAGTATATCAGATTACTAACACAATATTGGTTATTTATAACATAAGAATATTATTTGAATTAGTTATTGTTTTTGAAGATGACCTGTCTAACTATCATTGATAACTTTACAGTTGTATCAAATAATTACATTCATAATTGTGAAATGGTTTTGTTTATAATTTAAACCAAAACTAAATATTTAAAATACTTTTTATAACAGGTGTATTGATGGATTATTTCATTTTATATGCCAAAATATTCAGATTTTATAGTTATTCTTGTAAATCGTCCTTGCAAGTGTGTGGATAACATGTTTTACTTACGAGCCCAAAGCTGCAGGTTGAAATACTGCATAATTTTTAAAATCTGCATCTAAAACGAGAACTAATAACTAACAATAAACATTTATCAAAGTATTTATTATAAAGATAGCTATATACTTTGATTAAATAGAAATATTGTTCAAAAAAGAAAGAAAATCTCTTTAACCTGTCAAGAAGTATGAATATGTATACGCGTCAGCTCAAAATTTGCTTTGAAGTATATATGTACTCGTATATGTACGTCAAGCACCAAGCAATAAAATACTCGTATATATTATTTATGCAACATATTAACATCATAAAACAATAGTATTGCATGCACTTAATAAAATTTAAAATTTAAATCAAATTAATGAAAAAACTTTGACACAATTGTGCAATAGTGATTACAAAATTCATTCCTGGAGAGATTAAGGGTTCGAATTCATTGACTGTGTTTTATTACTAGTTTGAATTGATTGTAAACTTATTTATATGTCATATGATTTTACCGTAAAAATTATAGTGTATAAAAATAATTATTTTACAACGAAAATATTAAAAATAACTAAAACTCATATAAATGATAACGTGAATAATCACTCTTTTGTATTTAAGATAGATAAACATTTTATTGAGAAATTCTCTCCATTTAAAAGCAAAATTCAGTACTGCTATAATGGTTATATTTTAAATGATGTTAAGTTACGTTTTCCTGTCAGAATTCCTCAGACGGCAATAATATCTCTGTAAATAAAATAAATGCCAGTTCTGAAATTTGTGGTAATTCCCGAGAGAAAGACGGACAGAAACATTTAGAATGGGGTGTTAACACTCCTTTTGATCGATTTTACTAATGTCATCAACTATATATATCTACTATTTTTTAACGTTATCTGTAGTATTTGTTTTTACTAGTTTTTGAAAACTCGCTCAGTATTTTTACTTACTTATATACCAGATGGAATTTATTTAACTATATAATCAGCTTTTGAGATATATGAAACACTGTAACTTTTTTTAGGTGTCATTCAATAATTTATTTATACAGTGAATATTAAATTGTATCATAATTTAAAATTAGAGCTGTATTTCTATTGAAATGAGAATAGCAGTATATAAAAAATATCTAATTGACATTTTCTCTATTTCAATATTGCTTGAATCGCTGATTTATTTTGAGTGCTTTAAGCGAGTTTATTTACTCACATTGTTTGTACCTGGGAGATTTTTTCACACAAATAGCCCAAGCCAATTTTGATTTTTTTTCTCATAATAAAATTGATAAATATTTAAGTGTGTTCTTTAGATATTATGGACAGTAAAAATTATTAGTTTAATTTGTTCACGATATGAGAATATAAAAATAATAATGGTACACAATGAATCACAAGCAACAAAGAATTAATATAGAAAATAAAAATACACAAAAAATAAAGAATATATACTCAAGGAAGTCCACATATTGAGCCTAACAGATTCCGTTATTTAAAACTAATTCATAGAACAAAATTCGCTTAAACTTAATCTCACTCCAGTCGAAGATAGCAATAGTCGAGACAATTACATTAAACATAGTCAATGCTCTCCTTGTCGGTACAACTACTGGCAGGTTAGTCCTATATTTCGGGATGAATAAATATAAAATATACAATAAATGATTTCTCAGGTAGTTATCAGACATGTAGATATTAATATTTTCTAGAATGGCGGACTTCTTATCGACACCTTTTCCACCATAAGGTTGTATTACAACTGCTGCAGGACCCAAACATCAAATCCGCTCTCAAACCTACTTTTAACAAACGAATTATGCAGAGTTTTAATTACTGTAACATTTATAGAGACCCTGAAAGTTCTTACGCGTATGGCAAAACCGAACATCTGAAATGCGTTCTTACAGATGGCAATGATGTGGTCATTCAAAAATGATTGTTTATAAACAAACAATAAAATCAATTTATTTGCACTTTCAGAAATTAATTAATTTTAACGTATTTTTAACATTTTTACATTTATGTAGATAATACTCAATATATATATATA
>JAPMAE010002200.1:0-15141 GCA_036584705.1 Rhyacophila sp. 25_7 | reverse complement strand
CGGGTTCGTGTCCAGGCTATAATACAAATGAATAATCATTTGTAAAATTTTGCCACCAATACGAGCCTCGAACTCGAGGCCCTTGGTTTGTGAGTCGGATGCCACTATCCATTCACTTACCAATGCGACAAATCTAAAATATAATAATTTTAATTTATTTCCGATAAAATATTTTTAGAAAATTCTACTCAACATTATGTAGTTAGTTATAATGTTCAAATTATTTATTATTGGTTTCATATAACAAATGTATCAGCGCTAATACAGTAAAACTATGTACACAAATAAAATAATTCTAAATTACTAGCATTAGTCCTTGAATATCAATTCGTTTTCACTTTTGTTACTTCACGTTACCCTAAAACCCACTCTTCAGGGTCACACAATACTTATCCATTGAAAAGATTTCATTTGATCTTTAACTACCCATGACGATCCAACTCGTTAACTCGACAACCCTTTGTTATTAGAAAATTTCAGTTTTCAACTTTATTCTAATATACGTAACATAAAATTTTCTCTATAAAAACAATCATCGTAGCCCAAAATAATATGGCATAATTTTTGATAAATTGTAGTTTATCAAAAAATACATATATTTATATCTCTCAGTTTTTACTAAATATTCTAAATATTACCTCACAACAATACATTGACATCATCAAATTTTTACATACATATAATTTAAGATTTTTTTGTCAATTTTAGTAGACAAATAGACAGTGTAGATTTAAGGCCGAATGAGGCGGGATTAAATCTAGTCGCTGCCAATTTTTCAGATGTTTTTTCACGTTAATTCGAAACCGTGAATTTTTTTGAGCATTAGACTCAAAAATACATTAAAGAAAATGTTTGTATTTAAAAATCTATATGCTGTGTTTTCGAGAGAATGTGTTTGTTTTTCAATATCATTCACATTTTTTTTTTTTTTATAACAAATTAGTTTTTACAAATGTTTGAGAATAATTATTTTCTAAGATATAAAGAAATCCCATATAATATTAAATAGTACTAATAAAGTTCTATTGACATATATTATATTAAAATCGGCTGTGACACCAATACATAATACGTAAGATTATTAATTTTCAAAAATATGGCTCGTCTTGTTGGTTATTTTGCGCTGTATCAAATTAATTGTAAATTCATGGAAAAACAAATAGTTATTTACAAAAAAATACGTGTTTAATAACGTCGATATTTTTATATTTATTTTAAATTTTTGATTATATTGAATCATTTGTGTTAAAAAACATAATTCATTGCAAATTCTCAATTAATACGAGAACTGTGAATTATATTGTATATTTTACTATACATAATTAAATTATAAATTATTTTTACGACAAATTAATTCATATGAAACAAATGTTGAATAAATGACATATGTATATTAAATTATCTGCAAATATTTCTGTAACCAATGTAATAAAGTTTGTCGCTTGTCCAGCCGTTGGTACCATTCATCGTAGAGTGTGTATTTTTACCAGAAACGTAATTAAATGGTATAACAATAAACGAAAGTCGATCGAAAATAACAATTGTAGTTATAATTAAAAAATCAAAAAAGTAGAATTAAATCATGTATAATATATTTTTCTAATATGATACCTGCATAAAATTGTGCATTACTTAAGGAACTAAATATAAATATATACCATAATTAACGTTAAAAATAATCAAAATTTAGTAACGCCAAATAGTTTTTTTTAAATTTTGTATCATATACTTAAATTTAAAATCATTATTTTCGGAAAAACATGAATCGTCAGAGTGTTGAAAGATAAGGATTTAATCTATGATTTTGGTCTTCTTGTTTGAAACCTTTTTCAATACAAGTTTAATTAATAATTTAAAATCATATAAGGTATTAAAATATTTCCACGTAAGTAAATTTAATTGTTTTAAAGGTCAATTTGTTTTATATGTGTATATTAAAATGCTGTTTAACTCATTTACATTTAAACTGCATCAATAAATTTTGTTTTGTCTTAAAAAAACAATTTAAAAAAATGTATTAGTACATACGAGTATATGAACATAAAAAGAATGTACTCATTTAATTGTATAAATAATATTTTTTACCTAATCTTTGGGTAGTTATAAGAAGAATATTTCTGATCCTGAGTTCCGGATATAAATTCAAATATAACGTTTTATAAATGTTATGTATAACAGAAGTTTTACATTATGTTTTTAATAAACCTCTATAATATTAACTCTGACAATAAATTAGTCTTTATATTGTCTACAAAATTATAATATTTTGATTAAAATAATTTAACAAATTTATAAAAAAAATTACATGACGACACCATACGATTTCAAAAGTAATGAATGAATGTATGAATAGATTTTAAATCATACCATGTGGTTAGTAATTGGGTCATTTTAAATTGAAAAAATATTTGATTTTAAAAATGCATCGTTTGCACAGCGTGGCTAGAAGTTAATTTATAGCAGCAAAACAGCCGCAGGGCGATTACGAAGCTTTTCATACTTCCCCCCAAATGTAGGCTGCCTACTGTACGCCTTTTACTGGCAGTATAATAATTCGCACTAAAACAATAGAGCTGTCACATAACGTAGACCTATAGAAATGAAACTACAAGAACGCGCTGTTCCATGTGACTGAAACGAAGGATTTTTAATTATTTTCATCTTGAATTTATTTTATAACAAAGCTGTTTTAGAATTAGACGTGTTCATTTATTAGCAGCGAGATACAAACTTTAGTGATGTCCAAAAGATTATACTAAAAAATATTTTTAATATGACTTATATCAGTACTCTAAAAAGTGTCTATTAGGTATTAGTCTTTACTCTATAAAGTTTTTACTATTAGAATTGAAGGTAAACTAAAAAATAATATAATCACAAATAAACTCCGATATAGTGGGAAAAAACAACAAAATGCACAGTAAAATATGTACATTGTATTTTTAGAATAAGTTTATATATTTTTTTTTATACACAGTTTTCAATTTATAGTTCTGTATCAATATGAATCTTGGGGCCTGGTTGAGAACCAGAAAAGGGCCTTAAGATGTTCAAAAATAAGATACTCCTAAAAATACTCGAATCAGTTTAATAAAACCAAAATATTTATTATCACCATCATTACAATACTAGATAGGGCGTTAGCAAGCGAGGGTTGCAGGCTTGAGTCCTGAAGCTAGTCGCATTTGTATTTACAGCCAGATGAACGTAAAATGGTTGACCTAATAAATAATCAACATTTTTTCTCGTAAAAAAACAACTTAATAATATAAAAAACCGTATGTTCCATTTTAAAGCAGATATAAAATAATAAAAGGGATATTAAGTAAAGCAGATCATATTACTATGAGTGATAAATCTAAAACTCTCAAGAAAGCATTAAGCATTCAGCCTCTCAGTCACCCAAAGTCAGATAACTTCAGAAGATATAAATTAATATTAGGTACACACATACTAGTACATATTGGAAAGAGAGATATAGAAACGGAGAAGCATAAATGTTGTATGTTCATTTGGTCATTTTTATTGGCTTTATTAATAATATTGATGATACATATATATATATGACATGAAAATTTTATGTTTTGTCTTAAACAATCGAATAAAATCGATTTAATATATGCCCATATATGTGTTAATTATCTAATATAATAATTGACAGCGTTTATTACATCTTTCATACAGAATAACTACAACAAACAATAACGCGCAAAATATTATAACATAATAATCATTTAATAACGCGTAGTAAATAAAATAGTTGTTTTTCTAACATAAAATACTAACACATTGTCTTCTGATAAAATAGGCGCATATTTTTGTCTCTTGTGCTTTTAAAAAACATATTTTTGTATTTATAACTTACGATTGATAAAAAAATTAAATAGTACAGACGTCATTATAATTATGACCAATCAACTGTACCAATAAGGCACAGCATGGATTTGTATTACCTGCCGCGATGCAAGAAATAATAAATCGATGTTGAAAAATCTACATTCCCCGAAGGCAATGTGTTAATACTTTTTTAATCATCGGCTTCTAAACTCAAATGGATCTTCACAATGTAAACATCACCTTCACAGATTGTTTACGAACACAATCGTCAATTGTTGAATCAACCAATTTTGTTGAAATATAATATTAAATGCATACGTAATTTGTTTGTCAATTACAGAATATTAATTTGGAATCTTCAGATTGATTCCTATGTAGATAGTTTTTTTACTTATCTGCCAAATGTAACATCTTAAAAAAGACTATGTAATTGGTCTTTTAAATTATAATGTAATGGAAATAATGGAAAAAATCTAATAACCATACAAATTCTACTCTTCAATATTGTAAATATAGTTTCAAAGTAAAATATAATATATATTTATTTTTAGTTATGCTCTCAGAAATATTAACAAATAATTCTAATTGTTAATCGGCTTTACACTTCAACGTATTTAAAAAGCTACTCTAGTTTTTATTTATATACATCGTGCTGACTGTCGGAGTAAAATCTTTTTAAGTGAAGAAGCGATGCAGTTTTTGCGCCATTGAAAGCCGGACTGAATAAAGCAGAGAGAATGTTTTCAAAACACCAATATAAAGCTTGTCTATGAAAAATAAATGGCTGTCATAAAACCGCAGCTTAAATGCTAAGACTTGTGCACAGTTTTATTTGTAAATAAAGAAAGTAAATTTAGTTTTCATTTAAACAAATTTGTAGAAAGTTGTTTTATTGCTTAAACTAGAGTAACGTATTAAAGTGGTCAAATATTCACACTATCGAATTTAGAAATCTTTATTATTAATGATTATATTATTCTTAAAAATAAAACGAGTAAATTAATCACAATTTCAAAGAAGGCCAATATAATAAATGAAAAAATAAGATTAATGGAACATTTTAATGTATAAAAAAAAATTACAAATATTTTTTTAAGTACTACTAGACTAAGAGTTAGTGTGTGAACTTTGATGAAAATACAAAATAAAACAATCATTTGGATGTGGATATTCAAAATATTGAATTATAAAATAATAACGAGATTTTTATAAAGTTTCACGTCAATTATGACTAGTGCTGATGTTCTTCTTTTAACTATATCTATTCAGAAACGAAGCATGTGGAAAATCCAAAGACTGTTTTAAAAAAAAAATTACAACTAATAATTATAAGTTATTAGTTCAACTAATTCGATCCATGTCCTGGTTTCAAATATACGTGAAAAACATGGGCATTTTTTGCCAGCAACGGGATTTGAACACTAGACCTTCGACCCGTGACTTGGATATGCTAGCTTGAGCATTGTACTGACTTTAATTATTCATTTTCTATTAAATTATATACATAAGTATGACTATATTTTTGAAATAAGTATAAATATATATATACATAAAATATAGTATCACTTTACTGAGATATTTAATATGTTTGATATTTGATTTTTTATAAATTACGGCATCCAAGTAAGTTAGAGGATATCATATTATTCCACTGACGAATTGGTCGTCACAAGTTTACATCCCGTAACTCGCGAACATTTTGTATACTTTTTCATGTGCGTTTAAAAGGACATCGACTAAATTGGTTGAACTAATAATTGACTATTACTAGTTATAAAAAAATTGTCAAGACAATCTTCAATTTTATGTGTATATATTACAATATACTACATTTAGGGACAAATATGCCTAAAATATATATTTGGTCTTATAATTTCTTTTGGAAAAATACTATTAATCTCTCGAGGAGTGCGTTTTTTAATTACTGTTGCACAATTGTGTGAACGTTTTTTCATTAATCTCGCTTTAAATTTGAATCTTATTAAATGTATGCAATACCATTATTATATAATATTTATTTGATGCATTAATAATATATACAAGTATTTTATTGCTTGATATTTGACGTGGATATACGTATATACTTGTTCAAAGCAAATTTCGAGCGGACACATATGCGCGTCCATACTCGTGAACAGGTTAAAATAATACTTATCATTTTTAATTAAGAAAATATCGTATTCTTATTACAAAATATATTTTTGATTTTTAATATACGACAATATATATGCTAAACTGTATAATTTGACATTTTCTTAATAACTTTTTTATTTTATCCCAAATCTCTCTAAAATGTATTTAATTGAAAACAACATCAAAATAATAATTGATAATATGCATATTTTTTATGAAAATGAAACATTTTACCTCTTTTCTGATTACGTATAATTTAATAAAACAACATTTTTCTGGGCCATAAACAACTTTTACGAAAGCTCTGAACGGGTCTCGGTGACAGCTTTGTAATATAATAATCCTCAACCTCCTCAACTGCCAGTTAAAAGCTCTACGTTAGCTTTTTAAGTATTAAAAACTGTTTCGTTGGTCGACTTGTTATTGAAGTTTCGCTAAATAAGCACTTCTGAATGAGCGCGCGAGTTATAAATGACATACAGCTATTGAGATTAATTTCATTATGATGGGAGTGGGCGATTAATGTTTTTAGTAAATAAAAAGATGTAATAAACTTATAAACCGAACAAAACATATTTCAAACTTAATTTTAAAATTGCAATACCAATATTATCTTTTAATTAAATAACTTATATTAATTTTGATTTACAGGTCAGTATTTATAACTGAAAATATTAAAGTATTAATAAAAATATAAATATATAGTAGCAAAAAACTTTATGAATTTACTGTAGACAATTCATCATCTGAGAATCGTACGAATGCAAGTAAGAAACATGAAATATTCAAAATAGTCAAGACTTTTTTTTTCATTTTGCGTTATAAGTTGTTATGCATTCAAATACGTACATAAATATCTTGATTCTTTGATAGTAGAACTTTTATCTCTACCTTTTTATCATTGATTCATTTTCTCAACTTGTATGCTTCTCAAGTATAGAATTTATTGAACGTGCCAGATATACATAATATCTAAAATTATGATACAATTGAACATAATAATGCTTAATAATTAGAATAAATAAGTTGTTTAAAGAACCTTTATGTACAGTCAGTTGGTTATATGAATTATAATATGGCGTAACCCCGATTATTCGTAACAAACTGCCAGTCCCTTGATAAAATCGCGGTAATTCTTAAAAAAACAATGCATTTTGGTCGCCTCGTTTGTTTGTAATGAGGCTACCTAAACCTTTAATTATTCGTAAATTTCCAAGTAAAAATGCCGTTTATTCGTATACAATGACACACTTTTTGCTTCTCCGATACAACTACTTCCGTGAATTGGATTTGCTTACATTTTTTATTGCTTCTAGGGCTGTGACCCTTGACAATGCAATAAATCACGCCGTCGTCAAAAAAAATACTATTTTTTTTCAGTTTTAATATTTTTCTTTTTTTTATATATCATTTTAATATGTAATTTTATTTATATTAATGTATTTCATGTTTTATAATAATCCTCGATAGCATCAAATTTTCAGTTTTTTGCACCCGATTACTCTTATTCCCGCTTATTAGATAAACCATATAATTCGTTATTAGCCCGAAATCTGTGAGCACTACAAATTATCAGGATTATACTGTAGTATTTTTTTAATATGTATGTAAAGATATATTTTTTTAAATTGTGTTTAAATTAAAGAATATTAAAATATTTTTTAAATAATTTATTGTTTCATGAAGCTGTTACAAATGTCTTTATATAAAATTTATCTTAGAAATATCCTTTTGGTTGTAAAATCTCTAAGTAACTTGAAATACCTATCTTTCTTACATTAAATAATCAAAATATTTTACAAGTCTAAATTTTTTGAAAAATATTTTACATCATAATTGTTTTGATAATAAAGATACTTTAAATATGTAAATTATACAATTGTCGAATTATAAAATTATTCATTGATATTTCCATAGAAATGTATTTATGCGATGTAACATTAAAATTTTGATTAAATGGAATATGTATTTCAAGATACCTCAAGTTTTTCCATATTCGGTTTGAGAGAGATCATATAAAACTACAATGAAATGAAAAACTATTTATAAACACACTAAAAACTATTTATAATAATTATTTTTAATTTATAATTTACAAAACTTGAAAGCAATTAAAGTGTATTATTGTAATAATACAATAAATATCAAAATAATCATATAAAAAAAATCTGCTCTGTGCTTAGCTACGGGATCGAACCCTTAATCTATATATTATAAGTCAACTAACTCTACTTACCTTTAAATAATCTAACCTTCTTAGGAATTAAGGTAGTTTTAAAATGCACTAGTCTTATGTTTTTCTAGTTCATTGTAATACTCGTAACTTATTGATCACAATATTAGTTTATCAGCCGATAATCGAAATACATCGTTTTTTAAGTCTTTCACCACCTTTGGATAGTAGACATTGAAAAATTAAGATTTATTAAACGAATATTCAAAGTTATATAATATGAAAATTAATATTTTGTTACATATGAATATAACACTTATTTCACTGTGTACGAGTATATAATATCTGTCTAATAATAAACACACGCGCAACAAAGTTTCAAGTTAGATACCACTATGGTATTTCACACTAACTAAATTTCATTTGTAAGCAATCCTTTGGCGGAGTTTTCATTCACTACACAGCCTCTTCGTTGTGATTTGTTTTGCCTTTTTCCAACTTTCCAAGCCTTACCAATTCCCCCGGGAGTCTCGAATGTCTCCATCCTACGAAGCTTTCTCCGATACAAAATGCTCCAAATTCCTTTCATCAAACTATCTTTCTATGTGTCAGACCTCCTCAGAGTAAGGTAAAGTGACCCTCAACATATTGTTAAATTTCGAATGACTTCTTTATAGAAATATATTTATTTTTACAAAACTTATAAATCTTGATTCTGGATATTTTAACAATTTGTTTATTATGGCTACAAAAAAAATCCATTAATTAATTGCGTTCATTGGCAACTATTTACATTTTAAAAGAATTGAGCTTTTCATTACAGTATAAATATCTGGTAAAAATCTTTGAATGGCGTAAGTTTCATATTTCCATATGCTTTATTTCACATTGAATAGAGAAAAAAATAAGATTACAAAATAGATTGCCAAAGTAGAAGTAGCAAACTATGGAATTTTTAAAGTATTTCATATAAATCTTTAATTTTTTATTGAAAAATTCAAATCTTAAACAAATAATTCAAATTTGCATATTATCTTTTAGTTATAGTATTACCAAAAAAGATATTTTATTATATATTAAGAGTCTGATTATTCATTAAAATTAAAATGGAGTGAAAATACAAATGTGTAAATAAGTATAAGAGAAATATGATAATTTGCATTTACTAAAAATATCACAAGACAAAAATACTCATAAAGTAAAGTACTATTGGACGGTAATTTTTATTATTATTTTTTAGCGTGATATACGTATTTCAGTTACATCCATTGTTTGATACAACTTTGTTTTGTGTGCATAAAAATTTTAACATACTACAAGTTACGACGGGTATAATACATTGTATAGAATACTTAACCCTTTCTAGAGCTATAAAACAAGGGGGAAAATTCCCCTCAAAATATCCCTGTATTTAAATTGACGCAAAAAATAAGCGAAAAAACATCACAAATATAAATCGTTTTATATTATCTAATATTTCATTTTATTTCATAATACGCATAAATATCTTACATTCTGGTGTTGTCAGATAAGCAAAAATATTAAGTATTACATAAATATAAGTCGCCTTTGGTAGGATAGTGAATTGCGCATTCGCCTAGCCAGCAGGGGTCTCGAGCTTAAGATCAGTACCTGGTCACTTATTCATTTGTATATGAAGCCAGAAAGTAAACTCAAAACCTGTTAAATTGATTTTTGAAAAAATAATTTGTACATTTACTTTTTGTATTGATTTAAATTTCTAATGGTTGATACAAAATAATATAAATCCGGTTTCTCAAATATGCAGGTACTAAGCAGCTACGTAACTCATCAGAACTAACGTCTATTTTTGCTTAAATATAAATATACTTTACATATATATTTTCAAACTTTATTCATTTTTTAAACAGAGCTTATAAATTTTTATTACATAAAGATTGTCTTGGTAGCTGTTTTTACGATTAAAAATTATCAATTATTATTAGTTCAACTAATTCGGCCCATGTCCTGATTTCAAATTTACTTGAAAAAATATTAAATCTTTTGTCGACTACAGAATTTAAACTCTTTTATAATTCTTTTTTAATTTTTCGAATGAAGACTAAAATAAAAAGAGACCACCACAACGAAGTATTCCGTCTGATCAGTGATCTTTGCAACAGCGAAAAAGGGACCTGGACAAATGCGTCAGGTGCAAGACCCCCAAGTTCAAGTTGTCGACGAAGATGCACGCCAACGAAGTGGTGTTATGTTGCACGACCCTGTCGCTGGAAAAGCCTCTGTTGAGACCCGAAGCTTGAGGCTCCTGTACAAGAACAACGTCTATACAATGCACTTGTATAATTCTCATAAGCTCAGCTGTGGTGGCCCTACCCTTGCCAACATTTAGTTGAGCGAATCGGATCATTAGGAATAATCGATTCTACTCCCCTCTTTATTAAGTACAAATTTTCTTGCCGCAAATTCTGGAGCATTAGTCGCATGTGAGTGAGGTTTTTTTGTATTTGTAGCAGGTGGGACACTTTGCTGGATCAGACAAAGTTTGGCAATCAGCGCCGTCGTGACCCTCCCCTGCGCAGTATCTACACGAGCCTTGGCGTTACAAGTTTTAACCATATGTCCATACAATATACATCTAGTGCACTTTAAAACGCCACCAAAATCTTTAACAGGGAAGGACTCCCATTCCATGTATATTCGCCTTTCATTTACTAAAGCTTTGTGAACTCTGCCGGGGACGGTCACAACAAAATGGCACTAACCTGAGCGTGGACCAGCCTTGTGGCTGGTACTAATTTTTTTAATGTCTTCCTCTGTCAGTATTTCTCTAATTGTGAACTGGGTGGAATCCCTCAGATCAGACTCTGGTACCATCAGGAAGACTGAATATAATTACCCGAGGTAGCTTTTTGCCAGCCAGTTCAGCCCTCAACACAGCTTCAGTCAGCCCAGGAGCATTGACCAGTCTTTTGGCCTCTTCCTCCGTCCAAGGATAAATAATAATGCCTCTACCCCTAATCATGCGGATGCCAGTTATTTGCACCTTTAAATTCATTCAAATTCAAAACTCATCGGATTCAGGCTTGGACGGCTAGACTGATTAAGTATTCAACACCCCAGGTGTACAGGGCACTTCATGCCACTAAAGAGTAGCTATGAGGCAATTAGATAGTCTACAACTTGTATAAATTTCTTTCGCACTTCGGTGCATGATGATACCATCCCGTGCAGCTCTGATATGGGATTGGTTAAAATAAAATTAGGCATTAAAATCAAATATTCTTTCGTGCGGTGTCAGGAAGGCGGACGCGTACAATCGCGGTTGCAAATACTGGCGAATAAGTGGTGGGGGGAAAAAACTTTTTGAATGACAGATGCTCGCTACTTTTTAATATATAAAAGACGACTATTTTATGCGTACATATCGACCGATTACCGACAGAAAATTGTAAGCGGCAATTGACGAATTCCGCTTTTTTTATTGAATCCATTCCAAATAGATATCATGCACAGTCCGTACGGCATCAAGTTCTCATAAACTCGTATCTTATATTACAAAATAATACACACACGTTTTCAATTTAAAAATTATTTATTAAAATAATCTTAAAACCTCCCCTTGCGAAATACATTTTTTACGCTTTCGATCTTCTGCCGAGAATGTATCGATATGTTCTGTGTATTTTACTTGAAATAAAACGAACCAACAATATGAAAATGTTTTATATTATTAAAATATTTATTTGTAATAAAAATACGTTTTACACATTATATGATTTGTGTACTTAACTTTAACTGTTAATAACATTGTTTAGTTATTCATCTATGTTTATTTTATTTAACATATAATAAAAATTTCTATAGCATATAAAAATAAACCTGTTTTAAGGCAATAAAAAATTAAAACTTACGTTTTACTTACATTTTAGCATTACTGGTATCAATAATTCAGAGTAATGTTTCTGGATCACCTTGGCAGTCGGCAAAAAGTTTTCTAATAAAAACACATATTTCTTATGATATGGTAATATTTTTTGAAAATGTCATAATTTGACACATAAAAACTTTGGTGGGTTCTAAAATTTCAAAGTAATATATATCGCCATGAAAATCTCTGCCATATATAATAGTACTCGTATCAAGGTAGCGCTCGACAAAAATGTGAACATGAATGACTCTGAATTTATATTTTCCCGCACGACGACATCGTGCTAATTCTTCTTTTTGAAAATTTCACAAGGCTAATATACAAAGAGAGCTTTTTTAGCATTCGTGTTTAAAGTTTAAAAGTTGAGCTTTGAAAACTGTGTCACCACGTAGTAAATTTTATTATATTCAAGTATTTTATGAATTATTATAAAACAAAAAATTAGTTCACAACAATGTTGGCAATCTTTTTTCTCGGTATATTAAAAATTTGAGGTGACTAATTATAAATTTCATATATTATTTGGAAAAACTGATTTTAACTTTTAATAATGCCTAATTATTAAATTTCTATATGAGACTAACTTTTATTCAATAGTTGGTATTTTTTTACTAGTTTAATTATATTGGTTATATATTAAAAAAAACAATAATTTATAAATACTAGGCAAAGTACATAAAAGGAATAAAAAATGTATGTAATTACATTTTTATCTGCAAATATTGTAACAAAATCGGTCTCCATTTTTCAAATATATTTTGTAGAAATATGGTTGAAAAATCGTTATTATTATTTCAATTGCCTTTTTGTCAAAGTAGAGGCAATCAATAAAACATATATGGTGAAATAAGGTTGTACTATAATAATAACCTATTGCCTGTGTATGTGTATGTGATTGGGTAGCACATCCGACTGATAAGCCGAGAGTCTTGGGTTCAAATTCCGTATCTGGAAAATTTTTCACAGATTATTTAGTGTAGGGATAATTGGGCAGCTAATAATTGACGGCTATTACTTGTAAAAAAATATTTTAAGGAAACCTTCAAATTGTGACGATTCATATACTGTTTTGGAGCGTATGAGTAAAAATATTAATAAATATAGTATTTAAAATTACTAAAGTAATCATAATTTTTTGATTTTCTCAGTGATTCTGATAAATACTCGTACGTAAAACAATATTAGTTCAATTTATAAATAAAGGCTTTTTAAAGGAGCTAAAGTAGATATTAAACATTTGGTTAAAGTAAGAAAGAAAGTTTTTTTACTACAAAATATGCAAGTATCTATAGCAGGGATATCCAACTGAAAACACTTAGTGGGCCAAATAAAATAATGCATGTCTTTGATGCGCCACACATTAAATTTTTGAAACTTAATAAGAATATGATATTTTTTATATTAAAACAAACAAGCAAATTACAGTTTAGATATATTTTTAAATTCTTTTAACGTTTAATTTTTATTGTTTGATATATTCTTAATGTAAACGGGTATTTTGGACGTCAGCATTGCAATAGATTGGTTAAATTTCCATCAGTAACCTTTTTCGACACTTCAATTTTACGTTTTTTAACATTGATAAAAATTGTTTGCAAAGATATATGGTGCCAAATGCAGCCATACTGCACATTGTTAGTTGCTTTAATTTCGGAAATTTATCTTCAAGGATATATTTTTAATGAAATTCTTGTGCTTTATTCCCCTTGAACATGGGTTTCATTACGATATTTGATGCAGGTGTATAATTTCCATTTGTAAATTTGAAGGTTTTTTATATTTTATATTTCAGCAATAGCAAAATGAAAAATATATAAAAAATTAAAAACTTTGAAAGAGCCACACAAAACTTTCAATTAGACCACATTTGACCCGCGCTCTAAGGTTTTGGCATGATTGATCTAAAGAGAGCCAATAATTTAGATATATTACTATTTTACTCCAGAAATTTCGTTGAAAGTAAACGTAATGCATAAATATTATATTAATAAAAGTATAATAACACATATTAAAACTAAATATTTTTTTTAATAATTATTTAATGCCTGTAGAATTCTATTTTAGCAAATCAATGCCATTGCTAATACTTTTATTGTTCAAAGCTTAAAATAATCTTATATAAAAATATTATTATTTTAATTAAATTTCTTTAATGATAATATTTTATAGATAATATCACATATATTAACTAATTAACTATTATTTACCAATTAACTATTTTATCAAGCGAGTATAGTTATTAAATCACGACGCAATTTAAATGTAGACAAGCATACCAAATAATATTGTATAAATATTGATAGATTTTTCTTTTAAAGTTTAATATAAACCATCAGCATATGACACATCAACGATATCTCATTTGATAGACATTGTTTAATGTATCATTCAAAACGCATCAAATACTTGATGAAGGACAGGATATCACAACTAATATTGTATCTAACTGTTAATTGTGTCACTATATAATATCAAGCAAAACGTATGAATTATAATATATTTGTACACAATTTTAAAATATCACAAAACACAAATCTGTTACGTTTAATTTTCAACTTCATTTTTGCTGCATAGTATTTTCTATTAGTCATTTTACAATATATATAACTTATATCTGTACCTAAGAGGTAAACTACACTATGTTAATTTTGGAAAAATTGAGATATCGACTTATCATACTTACGACGCTCTTTCCATATTGACCCATTATGTTGTAATCCTACTAGAAAAGAATACAACAAAAGGAATATTACACCATGTTTTAGATTATCCAAGGAAAGCAACACCTAAACAACATTGAACAGCCATGGTCAAAAAAGTAACATTTTTGACAGCGTTTAAATACATTGTAACAAGATATATAAAATCAAGACCGTTTTCGCATGTAACAATAATTTCAACCTATGTTATAACCCTTTATGTGGGTCTAAAAATAATTTCTTTTTTTATAATGGATATAGCGCGTGGTGCATAATAATATAAATTATTTTTTTTTGTAATAAAAAGTCTTTCATTAGGCGATTTCTATCTTTTAATTTAAATAAAACAAAGTGTGTGTAAGATATCATCGAATTTTTTTATTCGTTTG
>JAPMAE010002196.1:6235-17660 GCA_036584705.1 Rhyacophila sp. 25_7 | reverse complement strand
AATTATATTGTAGAATGATAAAATATGCCAACATTAAAATTACATGCTAACGCAGGTTATCTTTGCCAGACTTAGGCTCACTGTGGACTGTTAACCAATAGCTGAATACTTTTTTGTGCCCAAAAATCTAAGCTTAGTAGTGAATCTGAATAGTTGCAACGAAATTTTATTGCAAAGTTTGAGAGTCGAGTGAAATGTGATAATATACCCAGTAAAATGTATCAATCCACTGACAGAAAAATAATATCTGTTTATCTATGAATGAATATAGAAAAATGTATCCACTCTAAGGGCGTTGCGATTGTTATAAGCATTGCGCACCTCACTGTGCTATATTATTGTATTTAGTTAAAGGGGCAATTTGAGCGTCAATGAGTATTTGTATTTGTTAATATATATTCAACAAATATACATTTATAAAGTTACAACTAGATAGCAAGGTATATTTGTAGATTTACTTGTAAAATAAACATTACGTTATTTGATGAAACATGTTAAAATATTCTGCTACTTTTACTGTGTACAGTAAATTAATTAATATATTAAAAACATGTTATATAAAATAAGAGTATTGTTGGGGAAATTTGAAGCTTTGGAAAATTTTATGATTATAATTTGAATAAGAAAGAAATGTATAGAAAAACAAAGTAAAGAAGTTGTAAATGAATGCATAGGCTTTATATTAGAGGAACGCATAAAAATTTAAAAATATTAATTATTAATACCAAATTATATACTTCTCAGAAAGAAAAATATCAAATATAATAATAATAAATATAATAAAATATAGTGATAATAATAGCGTTTTCATGTTTGAAATAATTGACTCAACATAAAACGTATTTTGGAGCTAGAGACAGCTGATTTCGAAAGCTCAATTCAATTTTAACACGTGTACTTTTATTTTATAGCAAAAAATACAAATAAAATCTATGTTTATTGTAAAAGAAGGGCGACAATGCGCGCATTTAAAAAATATATTCGACTCGTTAGGTTTTACAACCCGAACTCACCCGGTCGAGTGAGCAACATAATACAAAATATCGAACTATTTTATCACAGGAAGATTAAAAAAATCAAATAAATATATTTATACTTTTACGATATGGTTTGAATTAAAGTAGAAAAATTATCGGAAATTTGCTTTCTGAATTACACGTTGTTTATTAATTTGTTTGCCTTTAAAGTATTATAAATGAAAAATTATTGCATTTTTGAGAAAATGCTAGATTTTATTCAGTATTTTCTATTGCCAGTATCAGTTTGTCAGATATAGCTATAATGAATGCTTATTTAGATATAAAAAGTGACCAGCTTATAGTAAACATTCTACGAATAAAACGAAAGATATATATGAATTTGCGTTAACAACTCAAAATCTGAAAATATATGTATTAAATATCGTTAACATGTATATTATAATGTATTTGTTCATTTATTACGAATTTTTTATTAACTTTAAATAATACATTTGTAGCTTCAAAAAGCACTTATTATTACTAAAGAAGATAAGTACATAATAGCCTAGAACTAAAATGTGTATACAGTAATATGAAATAATTAAAGATTCAGCTATCAATGTGCGTTCATACTTTGTAGTATTCGGGTAGTTGATTACGGTTGGTAATATAATTTCTCTCAACCGGTATAACGAGAGTGAGCTACCGGCTTTCAGTCAATGTGACGGAAGTTTGATAAAAACTGGGGGTTGGAGGTGATGCAGTTTATCGGATTACTGTCAATACCATACTTAAGGGTATCATAAAACAAAATTAGGCAAAGTTTTTATAATATTCCGTACATCCGCCGATACAATTCAATCTGTTTCCGGTTTATGAAATCATAGATGAATTATGAATAGTAATGAATGCAAACTGCATTTTGTTTTTTAAAAAATCTGTACATTAATCAGTATATTATATATAACACACTAAAATGCAGAATAAAAGAAAATACAATAGATAGACCAAGTATAATATTTATAAGTCAAATATAAAAAATCTTTTTATTTTAAGCCCTGTCACATTCATTAGCCGGCTCATATGAAGACGATATGTAGTATAGATGAGTTCTTATTTAAGGGTAGTTTTTTTGAATTCTCTTATGCCACGCTGGCATCCTTCTCTATATGATGGAATCCGGTTAGTTTGGAGAACCAGCATGTATTCTCAACACGTATCCAAGCCAAGTCCAACATCTCATCTTCACATGGGATATGAAAAAAGGCTGTATGGTACGTTTCCTTATCACCTGGTATCTTATATGTTTATCCTACCATAGTATTCTTCGTAAGCATCTATTCTCGATCGTGACTATAGGTTGAGATTTTGTAAAGTGTCATGATTTGCTACATTATAGCAGCACTGTTACTGTACAAGGGTTGAATAAGCGGTATATGATTTTGACCGTATACAGATGATAGTCCCAGACATTTCACATGGAGTTTTGGGTAGCTCCAATTCATCCCAATCGGATAGCGAGCTCTGTTTGTGATATTTCGTCTCATGTAATATGCACCCTCAAGTATTTAAAGTTATCGACACATTTAATATTTTGTTTGCCACTTGTCATTGAGATACTCGTATCTGGATATGAACAGGCAAAGTTATGCATCACATTCGTTTTCTTTGCATTGATTTTTAGGCCAAAATAATATGAATTTGTGTGCAGTCTATCAATGATCTCTAGTAGGTTTTTGAAATTGAGATTTGGTAAGTTACGTTAAATAAACAAATAAAAAATATAAAGTACACGTATACAACCTTAATTATATAAAAACAAATACATACTACATGTCTGCATTTCCAGCTAAAAAAACCATAGCATACACTTTAATGACCGAGCAGATGGCGATAACGATACCCAATTCGTATCAATTTATGACAGTATGGTTATAATTCAAGAAACATACACCTTGTTTATTTTTATTCATGTTATTTTCTTTGGTCACCGAACTATGCCTAATATATCATTATTTACTTTTAAAATATTACACTTCAGTGAAGATAATTCAAATAAAAAAAACAATGAAGTTAAAATAAATAAAACTAACGTTGAACATCTGTACAGCCATACTAGTAAATTAGATATTTTCTTGAAGAAAGTTTAATAATGCTTCTCGTTTCAATAACCATCAATATTGTAAAAAAGTTAATTATTGCTCAAGACAATATGGAAATATGTATATCCAGTGCTGTGCGCATGAATAACGAATAAATCACGAATGTATACTTGTATTTTCGTCGAAGAGGTAGATAAAAAGAGACAAAGGGCTATTTCGTTTACGGGTCGACATTATTTTTTTCCTAAAATATTACGAGCAAAACAGTCAACGTATTGATTATTAATGAATGAACGTCGAAATAACAGAACTAGAAATTACGAGTATATACGAGTACATAAAGGTTGATATTTTTTTTGAATAGGTTCATTGATATAAAAAATAAATATACTCGTATTGTAACAATTATTATGAAAAATGAACTTATTTATTGAGAATAATATTGGATTGCCAATGATGGTCTTGAATAAACCAATAATTGGATTTAGCTTTAAATATTATCTATTATTTGGATTTACTCATGAAAGAAATTGATTTTTGTACTATGGTATTTCAAGCTCCAATGATCACTTGTACTTATTTTGAAAGAAATCATTGAAAGTATGTAATATATTTTATATTGCATATACACCATCATAGACGAGTGGATAGTGCATCCGACTATTCACGAGACGATGAGTGATGAGAGCACCAAAAACGCACAACTTCTTTTTTATGTGCATTTGAATCCAGGACATGTACCAAATTGATTGAGCTAATAACTGACAATCATTAGTTTTTCAAAAATCTATCAAATCAATTATCAGAATCCATATACTTCATTTTGAGACAGATATGGTTAAAAAAAGAATATTGCATATAAAAGTATAAAGCTTTTTAACGATTATTACTTTATTTTCTTTAAGTTAAGTTTCTTAAGTTTCAAAGTTTTCGACTAAAATAATAACACAGTTGTTATATCAAACCCGTTTTATCAATTTTAATATTTTAAATTGACGAAACCGGTCGTAAAATTTTTATATAATATATTTGTGGAATCATGTACAAAAACTGTATTATTATTTCAATATAACGGCTTTTCATCAAGGATTGACAGCGGAAGAAGATAATTAAACTATTAAAACGATTATTTAGAGCAATAAACATAGCATCCAAAAATTATTACTGATCTCAAACAAAATCATCTTTTGCCTACACTCACATTCTTTAATATAATTAAGTGCACTGCCTGGGGACGCCACTGCACATGGATGAATTATTTTTATTGCCCCTCGAAGGGTAGTAAAGAAAAAGTGACCGTAAAATATTAACTATATAAGAAAATAGCAATTAGGTATGACAAAAAGCGTCTGACATTAATATTTATTGTTTGCGCAATAACCGCCATGATTAAAAGCGTTGTATGATTAAAAAAACCTTTTAATGCATTTTTTTCATACTATACAAATTGAAGTTTGATGAAAAGTGATACCAATAAGCTTTAATTTTAAATCTATTACTTTGTTGTTTATAAAATTATGGTATGTTCGTTCTTTCTTGGCATCCATTGTTCATATTTGTATAGAACTAATCTACGAGTAAATCGTCATTATACAAGAACAACAATATATTCTTCACTTATTATAATGCGCAACACTGCCTGTTAACTTCATACGTGTCCACTCATTTGATAATAGTAAAGTGAATTTATGTACCGGCCTGACACCGCGAAACTTCAGCATTCGAACGGTATCATAATGATTATTATAATAAAGATAAAATAGCGTTATAATCCAGTCAAGTCGACGAGCGACTATACGACTAGTTTTTTTTCTATTTCTCTGTAGGTAGCGGGTTTCCTGCAGTTTTTTTACACTTAGCCTCTCTCTGCATCTCTCGAAATGTTATCCGCTCATCTTTCATGGAAAGGGGAAAGAGTTAAGTGCCTACTGGATTTTCTGCAAACACCTATTTGAGACGTTAAGATCCGTTGCGCAAACAATCTGACCAGTCCTTGTGCTTAACTAAGTTAAATGTAATATTTAAAAAAAAATAACAGATAAATAAAAATCGTGAGGCATACTATTTTAATTTTTCTTCTAAGTCAAGTTTATATAATAAAAAACTGTTCGATGAAAATTAAATTCACCTTAAGACATTTCAATTTTTATATCATACATATATTCTAGTATATCCGTTTGGAATTCATACATTAATAAAAACGATTATCTTATTGGATTTGAATTACGATGAATATTATTAGTTTAATTATATTTTGTCGTGTATGAAAATGTACTTCACGTTCTTATTTATACGATTCAAAAACTATAAAAAACATGAGATGCAAAATATAATCGATTAATTAACTTGAATCAAGTTGTTGAGATAGTGTAATCCCTGAAGTACAGTTGGGAATAAATTGTGTACCTACTTCGTCAGCTTAGCGTCCTGGAATAAAAACAACATTCGAATTTGGAACGCCGTAGACCGGTACTGTTCGCTTTTTGAATTTTCAAGTGTCATCAAAATTCATTGAAGGACGGGTTTGACAAAATTTGAATATTCATAGAACGAATTTGACTTGCGCTTATTTTGGACGGGACATTAACTCAAAAGAAAATAATTTTAATTCTAAGAACGGAGGCGGCACTTTACAATAACTAAAATTAAAAACATTTAAAGCCTTATATTTTATAAATTCCGTGAAAGTATTAATATGGAATATTGATATAATATGGTAAATTGTGCATAGAAGATTTTTTTTTCATAATAAAAAATAGTTTAGCGTGATATTTCTCTTCATCTGTCACAATTCACACCTCTTGGCTACACACTCAAATGACGGACCTTCCAGAAAGGTACACACCACTTTCGTTCACAATGACGGTTTTTAAGAGAAAGTCTTTACATAGTTTCAGACGGGCATTACCAAATCCACGAACTATACTTCTTCAAAGTGAATTTTGAGCAGACGCATATTCGCGTCCATACGCCTGGACAAGTTATAGCCCGTTATGAAAAAAATATGGGCCCGTAAAATAAACTCGCTACACATATTATATAATAACAGAAATGATTTACTTATTAAATTTTTCGACCAATATTACATGAATATTAAAAAACAAGTGCTGAATATAGTCACTATCTATATACGTTATATTGTATCATAAAAAAAAATGAAAATTCATTATTTTTAAATGAATTAAAATGGGATTTAACCCGTATGTATCGAAATCTGGTTACATATACAATAGCAAACTGAACGTGATTTTTTTGTCGATGTTTTGTAGATACGCTGTATTATTATGCAGAAATATATACGATATTATATATGAGTATTGATATAGACAATTGAATTGATTTCTTAATAGCCAATCAGTGCAATCATCTTGAAAAGCTATCCACATTTCAAATGACGTTGGTTGCAGAATATATTAAAAAAGCGTATAGGGGTATTATTTTGTTATAATTAATTTATTTATAATCGATTTTTCTGACCGGGGTGGTAAATTATTTTTCATTCTTCAATTAGTTTGAGTTTTCAGCCACAAATTAAATCGCAACTCATTTGAATAAATGCAAATCACACGCATGTAAATTATAAATTCTCCACTTTAAATTGTTCAAAATTTGATGTCAGTAAAATAATAATAAATTTAACTAAAATAAATAAGTAGAAAAAGATCGATGTTTTATTTTCTCGGCAGTATAATGTTAAAACCATACATTTATATAAACAGTTCGCGTTGAACTGTGATGCGATATTTTAAGCAATAGTTTTGTACGTTTATATTTTTCGTTTAAACAAGCAGTATAAATGATACATTGTATATTTATTTTTTATGTAATACAATTATATACATTCATAATTGTACACATACAGACCAACTAGAATTGATGTTAACTTCGGATGTATTTTGCAATGAACTTTATTATCGTGGATAAATGGTTATTTTATAACAATATCCATATATAAGTGCAAATCCAATATTAATCACAACTAAATTTCTTGGAAACATTAATTTCAGTCTAACTACAACGATATTATAATTCTATTTTGAAGCCAATATGAGGAATCTTAAAAAAAAAACCATGCAACCAGGAAAACATATAAAATGTGCGGTGTGTAAACCTAAAATAAATTTAACCAAAATACTCGTATTTTCACGAGTAGATTAGCGCTACCAGTAACTAAATTTGTTAATTGCAATCTCACTGAGTACAAGAGTAAGTCGATATAATGAGCTTTTAAAATTACGATTGAACATTTGGGTGAAAATTTTATCATTGATCTAACTTAAAAATTTTAATCTTATTAAATGTATGTAAAACTATTGTTATATAAAGTTTATTTGATACTTAAATAATACATACGAGTATATTATTCCTTGCTGACTGACGTACACATAAATCTATACTTATTTAAGGCAAATTTTTAGCGGACGAATATGACGAAAACAAGAATTGTTCTTATCACACTGACAAAATAAGAGAAGTTTATATTAACAATTTACATACGTAGTGGTATGATAGAGTTATTATCGAATTATCGTTTATTGAATCCTATTGGAAAAAATGATTCCACTTATTTTTTTTACAATAGCTGTTCTGCAACGAAAAATATGGGTCTTCATATTCATACCAATAATAGATGTTATTTATTAAGACAGCTGTTTGGATTTACGTTAGGGCTACAAATGCAAAATAAAAACGATATATATTATATTATTTCAAACTCAATCGAACCCACAACTCTCGATAGATCCAGTTCGTAGACTAGTTCAATTGCCCACTGAATCACCGTCGGTGATATGGGCGTAAAAGATTAAATGCTATAACCGAACAACCGATAAAAATAAATCACGAGGTTTTTTCTATAATAACTAGTAAGTGTCGGGTGCTAAAATGTTTGTAATTATTCAATTATATAAAATAAAATTCTCTTATTAAATTAAACTGATAAAGCTATAAGAAGTTACACGTACGAAATTTATCCCACGACTCCCAAACTTACAACCAGACAACTGTCTATATTTTGACAATAGTTAAATGTGCTATTACTGTAATTAACTGCTAATCGTAAAATACCGGAAAGTTTCTAATCATTGAAACATTGCTTATAATGTTTGTTTGAAATTGTTTTGTGTACTTTTGATATTGTTAATGCAGAAAGTTTTTTTGTACTTACATAAAGAATGTATGAAAGTGCGTACATTACAATATTTACAGCGGCATACTACGCCCGTTGTAGCCAATGAAAATTCTTTCATAATTTGTTACTCGGCACAGAGGCGATACAAAATAAATTGGATTAGTCTTTTAGGTACAACCAATTTCATACTGCTAATTTAATTTCTATCGGTTACGCAAAAACCATATTTTTCAGACAAATTCAATATTTAAGAAATAAAGCGAGAGAGAAGAGATGCGAGAATGAAATATTTAAATTTTTATTGAGTTTCAAAAATAATATACATACACGAAAAATAATAATAAATTTAAGATGTTTATAGTTGACGTTTATAATCACAGTTAACTATTAATAATGACAACCAAACATCTTCTCACATGCTTCACCCCTTAACCTGAACGTATAAACACCATCAGTAGCCTTTCCTCGGTGATGGTCTGTCTTCTAGTGTCCTCTTATGCCATGGTGCTTTCCTATTACTCCTCTGACATACCGTGTGGATGATATTCAATGGCCCCTTGAGATAATGGAATCCGGTTGGCTTGAAAAAGAAGCATGTCTCGTTGAATTACATTTCAGGTACTTGAAACACGACACCAAGCAAAATCTCCTATCCGCTTTGAATATGATGAGAGGATGCATAGTCCATTCCTTTATCATTTCGTTTCGTATAAAATGGTACCACACCTATATTTCGCCGCAGGTATCTGTTTTGAAAGCTCCATGATTCTTGTTGGTTGTGAAACATGGAAATGATAAAAGAAGAATATCTCTATAGCTCGTAAACGGACTAAAAAAATTCTGTATTCTTTGCATTTAAAAATCTATGCAGGTCCAAAATCCTGTTAAATAAACTCAATTCTGGTTTGTAATATAATATATATGCAACTTACAGTTATGTATGCATATATTAAGCATGACAGAGAAGCAAGAAAAGTTTATGCCGGTATTCAAAATAAGACAACTCGAATAATACGAGTACTTAGGCCATTTTAGATAAACCGAGGATTTTGAATCGATACTAATACTGAACCACTCAAACAACCTTAAACATAGCCCTAACAGAAATGTCTTGCAAGAAAAAAAAGCCACGCACGTTTTTAAGTGTGATGGATATAGAATCTTCAAAAGGCCATTTGAAAAAACTTGATAATTGAGCTTCAAAAGATTTGCAGATAATATTGGAAGAGTTTCGGCAAAGGGTGTAGACAACTGAAAAGAAAGAAACCTGGAATGCGATCGTGCAGTCGACCTGGATAGATCATAGTGCCATAATATCATCGTTATCATTCGTTGAACCACTAAACAATATCAGATGTCGATTAAGATTTGTGAGTAATAATACTTTTTATATAATAGTTGCTTTTGCAGTTTATGCAGCTTCGTAAATAAACTTTGCGAAAGCTTACGAGTTCAGCGCGTTGGGGGCGGAATAAATTTGCCGACCGTGCCTGCGGGAGCATATTTATACCCACCGTTAAATAACACCTGTAATAGTGTGCCAGATGATCTAATTTACGTCGCTAATAAACAATATAATGCGCCGTCTGAGAAGGTTATCTAATTTAATTGAAAAGTCTCGACACGCCTTCACTGCATACGTTATACAGAGACAGAATTGCTTGCTGATTGCTTAAAGGGTAAAAAGTTAGTCAACCTATATTTAGAGTATTTGCAATCAACGAGCAATTTCTTGATGACAACAAGTGTTTGTATGATAATGCAAAAATAATATTTAAAAATTTTGACATCGCACAGCTTAAAAACAATTTATCCCCTGTATTGTTAATGTTTAAAGGTCAAAAGGACTGAGGTAGACGAATGAAGTACTTACAAAAAGGTATTAGAAAGAATTCCGGTAGGCCCTCGGTTACTGGGGTACTTTCAAAAGAGATACACGGATAATATAACGAGAGACACAAGTGTTAATGACTAGAGGGGTATATTAAGAGAAAAAAGTCGGCCACGGGCTTAAGGAGATCGTAGCGCCATATCAAAAATAATTATAGAAAAATTTACTTTAAACAATATTGAGCGCAAGGCTATAGATACAAATGAATTAATATACGGGTATGTATATATATATATATGACTAGCTACAAGATGGAACTCATGATCCACGTATTCATAACAACACAATATATCTACTGAGTTACTATGGAAAGTTATATTCCAAAAGTCATTATACGTTACACTTAAGGTAGTAGTTATATATCGCACATAGTAACGTAACATACTGAACTGATAATATTAATTTGATTTTTTTTTATAGTATATAATAATATTACAAAGCAGATAATAATTATTGAAGTGGTAATAATAAATATTTAGAGAGCTTCAAATGTAATAATATCTGAAGTAAAAAAGCCGAAATCTCATTTCACTAACTTAACAAAACTACTCATATAAGTGTTTGGATACTTGAATAAAATGCACCGTCTTTATTATATTAATTTGATTGAATGTATAGATAAATCGAAATTAATTATGGAATAGGCATTAAGATATTTTTAGCATAGTAACTGATATAAAATTGTTTATAAACATAAATTCACATATATAAAAAGAATATGGCTATACGAATGTAATTGTGTGCTTTTATTTCTGTTTTATGCAACTTAATAATAATAATATTAATCATCTATACTATATAAGAATATACAAGACTCAAAGTTACTTAATAAAAACAGAAAAATATTTTTCCATAACCTATAATATACTCATATTCAAACCTTTTATTTGTTTCAATTAAACTAATGCTTTCTTTACTATTTTTTTTTGTAGAATAAAAACATCAGATTATAAAAGTTTTAGCATGACATGTCGTACTTACATAGTACTCGTATATATCACAAATAAAATCAGTGAATTATGTACGAGTAAATAAACTGAATAGAGTGTGATATTGTATAAGTCACAGAGATAAGATATTGTAATGTTTAAGTATCCAAAGGGTAGAGTAAAACATATAAATCGAAGAATTATTAAAGACACTTTAAATCCCAATATTAAAAAAAAAATGATGTACCAGTTTGGCTTATATGAATTGTCGTGACTTAATCATACAACACTTCTTAAGCGGGCCTGTCTCATCAACTTACATATTTAGCAGGCAGTATCCGCTAGTACTTATAATCGTGATTGCGCGCGGTCACCTGCCTGACTCTTCACGAATGAAATCTTTTTTTTTAGCC
>JAPMAE010002194.1:6731-17663 GCA_036584705.1 Rhyacophila sp. 25_7 | reverse complement strand
AAATATTTTTGATAGGATAGGAGCATCTTATTATGTGTATTTAACCTTATTAAATGATATAAAACCAAAACCTCCATTATTTTTGTGACAAAATGCGTTTTGGATATTAGCTCCTCAACTATACACAGTTAATCTGATCACCCAAACAATCCTTCGTCAGTTTAATGTGTTTTTCCAGTAATAAAATATTCAATATCGACTTGATAAGTAGTGATATTTTAATTTTACAAAAAAAATACAAGAATATGGCTGAGCTTGTTTTACCAGATGATAGAGCATGCAAAAATCTACGAAACTACATTACTAAACAAAACATTCGTTTTTATGACTAAGCGCCTTTTTGCCAGTATTCTGACGATATATTATAATTCTTCAGACTTTTCACCGAGACACATTAGGAAATTGGGTCATAATTTGTCCCAATCGGTTAAATATAACCAGAGTTCGGATTCGGACTAATATTAGTCCTTGAACCCAACACAGTTTATGTCGTGATAGAAAGGAAACTCAGATGGACGAATCACACAGTAAGGTGCGATCGATTCAAAACTATCGAAAAGGTTTTTGGAAGAATCCCTGTACGCTCAGTTTCTGGAGCAACCCTGAAGAGTTAAGCAAATATCATAAAAGACGTAAAAGCGTGAGTGAGGAACCTAAATGCAGAGAACATGAGCTATAATGTATCGTAGTGGTAAACTATCATTTAATCATTATCAAATGCGTCATGCGCACTATAGTTGCGGTAATTCGTAGAAACAAAAAATAATCAGTCACGAAACATGCTTCAAAGTTTTCATAGAAGTGTGATATTCGACTATACTGTTTTAACCACAGTTTCGTTGTAATGTACGATCGAAGGCAATTTTTAATACGTCAAAAAATATGTTTGCATAAAATAACCTTATATGACCTCTACTACACACAATAGTTATGTTGATTCATATTATTGAGAAGATTTAAAAAGGTAGGGAGCGAATAAGCGTACAGACAAAAGCGGAGAGCCCCCTGATTTAACTATAATCCATACCCCATGATTAAATGCTTGAAAGTAAACGCTATATTATATATAACGTTGAATGAAAAGTCAAACAGGAGTTGCAATATTCAACAACTCTTTCATTTTATTTTTGTTTATTTTTTCAATCCATTGGAACTCATACAATATATATAAACAGCACCACTAATGAAGAAGAGTGTATCATAAAATATTTACGTCCATTTTCGTATCACCAACGTATTAAATATTGCGATATCTCTATGACATTTGCCGCATGCACTGGACAATGAAATGTCATCATAACACAGAATTGTTTAAGGTTGTCCATGACTTGATTTCCGTTTCTGTGTTCTATCTCTGGAAACATCTATCTAATCTGATTTGGTATAAAACCTCAAATGATTTCAATAAATGCATCTAAATTTTCCCCAAACGAAAAAAATTCACAGAACTAGTGTTATTTTACCGCTGTGTTGCACTTATATAAAGTTCAGTGATTCGTTTTAGGACAAAGTTTGGTGTCTAAAGCATGTGGGTGAAGTTTGAAAGTTTTCCAATATTTCATCCGGTTTGTCAGTTGAAGGGACGCGGCGTCAAAAGAGATTTTGAAATAATTAGCGAGAGAAATGAAACAACGACGGAGGAGACTTTCGCGGATCTTCAGTGGTGACTGGCGAAATTAATAATAATTATCGAGTGTCAAACTTAGTCGCCAGATGACAGTCTGCGTTGTGTTACAATATCGACTGTGGTTAAGTAAAAGGTAGTAACCCTCACACAAATTTTACAGGAGGCACAAAAACGTGTTTTAATGATTTTTAGTCAAAATCGTCCATTAACAGTCTTTAAGTGCACGATGACCAATAAATTGGTGTTTCATTTTCTCGGTCTGATAATTGAGAAAGTTATTAAAGAAAAATCATTAAAATTGACGTTTGATGCTTTTTCTTTTCATACAAACTTAGTAGATCGTTTTTTTTTCGAAATCTAATGCTGAATTTCGATAATAATTTGGAATTTTTGGCTTAATTCCTTTTGACAGAACGTGTATTTAGTTGTATTAATTGTGATTCTCAAATTAAAGCACTTTTCAAAAAACTGAGGGTTGCGCCCTTTTACCTAAACAGGGTCGATATATAATAATACGTAATATAATATATATAATATAGGAGCAAGTAACGTCAGTTGTGTTTTACACGCGGCTTACGAATCTAACAACTATTTCCAATAAATTGGTTCTTCTTCTGTTGTGTAATAATATTAGATGAAAATTGACCATTTCTACTGCGGTCCTGACCTACTCATGCTCAGCGAAAAAACTTGATAGTGAGTGCAAAAAATTTAAAAAAAAACTTATCACCAACTAGTAGAAACAAATATCATTACATGCATACGTCTTTGAGAACCCACCAATGACCCGCCAGTGCACACAACCCCGATTATGCACAGTCGCCTTCCTGACACTTGCACGAATGAAATATTTTTTCTCCGCATATGATTTTAAATCTGTTGGAGTCACAAGGGACAGTATCATCATGCACGTTATTACAAATATTACAATTAGAAGAAGAAATAAATAAATACCAATTGTCTTGTCATCAAACCCTATGTGGCATGAGGTACCTTGTGCATCCGGTGTGCTGATGACCAATCAACCCGACCGTTCAAGGTCAAAGGCGATGATGAATCAGTTTGGGAGTCTGCTCAAAATCACGTACAATAAAATATCGCAAACCTTGAAAAAAAACTTTACTATTGGCCCTGGTAGATATCATGTCCAGATATCCTGCTGGAGCCGAGTAAAGACGGATTCTGGTGAATAACTCAGTTCGAGTTGAAAACTAGTTGGTGCAAGTGTATAACAACCTAACTAGCATCTTTTGCCGCAGTTTTTCAGCGCATTCGCGAATTTTCCGTAAATGCTCAGTATACTACTAGTTTTCAGTTGCTTCCAAGCGCAAACTATGACCAAGCCACCAAAAATATACCGTGTGGCCAGAATAACTTTAAAAAATCATGAGTGAGGTACAGTGAATTATAAAAAAGTGTTCGACAAATACTAGACACACTATATAGTTTGAATGCTCCGCACCACATTTAATTTCAACAATCATGATCCTTCTTTCTTACCAAGCCCAGCGACAGGATGGTGGACTACGGGCACAGTAATAAGATACTGTTTTACCACACTTAACATTTATTGCGATATTTTCATTGAAATTCAGTATATACGAGTATATATATATCTGTGTTTAAAAAAATATTTTTGTTCAACGATAACCGAATCATATGTAACTAAACAGAATATCTAAGTGTCAGCAGAATATTTTACTGACAATGAATAATATTATTATATGAAAAAATGCAAGAATTCCAAAAAAAGTGCTATTTGCTTTTAGAAAGTTCTTCTCAAATTTAACTTTCCTAAATATACGAGTATGTCGGATCATATGCTTTCAAACTAACGTTTACGTTTACACTAGATACAACATGTACGTATCATATAAAAAATAATTAATCACATGTAATGATTTTACGTATGTGTTTGTGTACAAATATTAATTGAAAAACTTTTAAAAAATATAGGCTAGACGTGTTTATGGCGATAACAACAAACAAAGGTAAAAATAAACTGATAATTGTAATGTATTGAACAAAGTGCGGTTTTCAAGAGAGTTATTGTTTTAAATGTCTTAAATATATTTCATTATTTAATTTTCGAATAAAAATCATATATTCAGAAAATATTTGAAACAGCTAAAATAGCGTTTTTTTTTTTGATTCGTCTTACATTTTTTTCAATCTCAAAAGAGCGAAAAACTTAATATTAATAGATATGTTCATTACATAGCTAAAACGTTAAGTATAATTAAACGCTAAACTATACTTTTTACCATTTTAGTAACACGAGACACGTGATTTGAGAATTTTGCAATAAATATGCTAAAATTGGAAATATATTTTTAAAAAAAAAACACATATCACTTAATGTCGTGGTCCGTCTTGAATAGATTTCTCGATTTTTAATGGGAGAAATATTACACGAATTTGCCAAAATAGCGACAAATTTCGTTGGGGGTGATCTTGTTTTCAGAGCAAAATTAGAAGGATTTGACTTTTTATTTTATTTTTTCAATTTATCACCAACAAAATCATTAATGGAAAATATAACAAAATGCTAAAATTTTCTAGTTTTCCTGCATAGTGCTGAAGTAATGAAAAAACAAAAATAGATAAACAAAATAAGTGTCCCAACTCATGACTAAATTATTTGTTAGGTGCTGTAAACTTTTCAACATTCTTTAATTTAGCATTTCAAAAACAATAACAATAACCATAGTCAGTACTAAAGGAAGAGAAAAATATAATAATATATTTTTTAAATGTAAATGAATATTTTGATAATAGTAATAATAATTATTATATAAATATATACAGTTTAGAAAATCTTTCGAATGACGATGATATAATAGATTCTTAATCTATTAGCCATTATTTATCCATACAATAACTTCTAACATTCCCTCACTTAAATGGAATACGTCGACGCCCAAGACGATTTCTCTCAGCTTTGATATCATTAGCAAGTTAGTGTTACGTTTGATCGTAGTTCGCAATTCCTTAGTTAGTTATCAGTAACTTATACTAATATCAGCGACAACGGTCGAGTTGTTATTAAACTTATATAAAAATTTGAAAACATACACTACGTTTTTCACAAAATAAGCGTGCAAATTTAATGAAGGCAAATATTTGAAACCTAATTTTAAGACTTTGTATCCAGTCTTTGCTGTATAGATTTACTAGACGTTGTTCTACGTTACAAAACACGAAACTAAACGAATCTTTTTACGTGGATCGGATCAGATTTCATGATGTAGATATTCGAATAGTGATCAAAAAAATACTATACGTATTGAAATCGTGCAAAAATATTATATTTTCTCGTGAAATGAACGCTTGAAATATATACCGTACACAAGAGAATGGTTGAAATTAAAATAGACTTCTATAACGTAAATGGCTGTTTGACAATATGTCAAAAGAAAATTATTTTTATTCTACCGTTCATAAGTTCATTTTTTTTTTGTTATAATTTAGTTCAATATGATCTCTAAATCATTTTAGCAATTTTAGAGGTTTCCTAACAACAATTAATGATGGGATTCGGCATTGTCACGACGGCTTAAAGCCCCACTACACACCTTGTACTGCTTCCACGCAAAACTGACTTCAAAGCGAGAATCAATTATCCACTAATGACAAAAGAACATTTTTTTCGTGATAAAATATGTATAGAAAAAATGACCGATATTTTGATATTGTAATAAAATGTTTAGGATATAAAGTTTTAACAATTAAAACATTAACAATTTATAAATATCACACACAGGTCAGAAAACTTAATGAGTCTAATATTTTTTTTTTATTTTACCATGTCCGTTTCGACGATTAGCAATTGTCTTGGTTTTAAATGCGCATATAAAGAGCTGTGCATATTTTTGACATTTTTTGCGGATACGCTATCCACTCACCCACAAAGGCGACGAATACCAATAAATTTATCAAATAAAAACAGTCGTGATTGAAACGAGTATGGCATCATCCTTTCTTCTTCCTTAGTACAGTCTATACACTAACGTGTATGGTAATACTGTCCAGTGCAGCTACGCTACGGATAGGTTTAAAATCATGTGTGGGGGAAAAACTTCTCATTTGTGCAAGTATTAGGAAGTCGACAATCGCGGTTGTGTGCATGGCAAGTTCTCTAAAACCTTATCAAATAAAGTAAAAAATATTCAGTGTTTATTTTTGCATTTCACTGTATTATTTGTTCTACAAATTATTCACGACTGTCTATACGAAAAATTAAGTTTTTAACATATCATGTTAGATTGAGTTGTTTTTGTTGTGTAATCCTTTTTTAAATGTACCTTCACTACAGGGAGATATACGACATGCGATAGCATTGTGTTCATTGTTTATTATAGACGTTGGCATAGTAAAAAAGTTGATCATAAACAGAAAGCTTTTTAATAATTATGCGTCTGCTGACATGTTTTGTTGTCTCTCTGGAAGCGAATATGTAATTTTGTAATTTGTTATGAGGACAATATTATTATTTCGTGTTAACCTATTTTTCGTATTAAAAGATAGCCAGTGCACACATATCGCCAAATGTTAATAATCAATGTCCCACATCGTGAACAGAGCACCGACGCATTATCGTGTTAGGTTATGTAATTTCGATCGTATACGGCTGCCCTTAATCATGCAAATAGACACAATCTAATAACAATAACTCATAACTGTCCCGAGTGACCAGCAGAATGAATACATTGTAAATTAGTGTGGCACATTTACTCATAGTTATCGCAAACATTTATTTACGCATAAAGAAAGATAAATTTATCAATGTTTTTAAATTAATTGTAAACATATAAATATGTTTTTAGTTCCATTGCGTCACCGTCAAATAGTATCGAATGTTACATAACGACTGTCGAAATATGTGGGAAAAAGAACACTCGAAAACCAAAACAATGCTCTGAATTTGATGTAGTTAAGCAAAAGCCATCCAATCCCAAAAATATCAAAATGAGAAAAACGCGTTTGAAGGTTGGAGACAGTAAAAAAAATCTCACAGACCTAATATTTAATACTATTTTAATATTTTCTCGAGAAGATTAATTAAAATAATGCTACTTAATGTGGTAATGTCAAAAATTTCAATAGAACTACAATAACGAATTTTATATGTTACTTGTGAAAAACACAACAAATAATGATATATTAGTGTGTTCTCATAGTGTTTGTTATAGGTTTAATAATAAAACACCAGTATAGCAATCACTGTTTAAAAAAATTAAGTAAAATGGATTAGAGAACCAAAAAAACAAGAAATATTACAATTGATTCAACTTTAGTATACACAATATGACATTCATGACCAATATAGATACTGAAAAGTACGTATAACAGTGACTAAAACCACGTATTACATACACACAATATGACATACGAATAAAAAACATGTTTTATATATTAGCGGTTTTATGTATCACTAGCAATCTACAAATTTATTTGTGTGGCAATTATTTCAAGCTAAAAGCGCTCAAACCACTAGGACGGTTTAAACGTGTTTTTATAAGGAATTATGTAGATGTGGGTTTAAAAAATGACCATAGTATTTTTTGTGAATTTTAAAGGGGTCGGATCTTTAGGTTGCGTTGTTTTTAGCAAATTGAAGTTTCAGCTTAAACTAACTTGAATATGTGGAAATCTCAATTTTGCAAAAATGAGGGTTGGGTGGCTTCTGCTTAACTACATCTAATTATCGAGGCTAATACTGAGATGGAAGGGCACGGATAATCTAAACTTTCAAATTGTATTTGTATATAACATATCATTGTCCATTCACGTATTATTTATTAAGAAAATCTGAGAATCTCTTAACAATTTTCGAATATCAGTAGAAATATTTATAAGAGCTATTATTTGGTCGATGTTGTCCAATAAAGTTTAAACAGAAGTCAGTGCCGTTTCGTGATTTATGTAATTGGTAATGTCTTCTTCACTTGTATTTTCATCCTAATTTCCAACCTCTTCGGTTTGGGTGACAATAGAAATTATATCCGGATCATTCCAATCGCGATCGAAACCCCCATCGATATTTTCATATCACTTGACCCAGTCTTTTCAAAATCCAATAAATCTATTTTTATGCTAAGAAGTATTTTTCTCCACTATCGAACTATTACCTTATATTTTTTTTTGATTGAAATTATTTTTCAAGCATGAATAATCGAGAGTATGTACGATTCGTTATTGTATACAATAAAAAGCTGGTAAAAATGCTCATTCACCATTAATAAAAATAAGCTTTGATTATTTTATTCTTTAGGTTGCTTATTACTGATCTATACAAATCTGACTGCATATTCACTCGCGTTACACATATAATTCTAAATGATAGTTTGGTGCGCGAAAAGAGCTTTTTACAGAAAACTGAACTTATGCCGCTGCGAGTTCGGTTTCTCCCAACAAAATATATATTTTTTAATTCAGGTGATTCCCGACATACAACGGTTCGCACTTACGACTGAAAAGAATGTATTTTTTTTAAAAATGTTTTTCAAAAATTACTTATTAAATCACAAGCTGCCGTCACATACGGCGTATACATTTCGGAAGAAATGAAACGACGGACAAATTCGAGGTATACATATGACTTATTTCTGTCGTCAATTCGTTAATTTTTTCAGTGGCATGACGATAACAACCTTACTTTCGGATGTTCATTTTGTTGTTCACTTGATTAATCAAGGAATCCAAAAAAAATAGAAATGGACGATTTTGATGAAAGATTTTTAAACGTGCACCGCCGAATTCAAGAAAATCTTGTATATTACCGAGAAATTTATAGGGAAAAGAAACAAAATCAAAATTAGATACATATTATAGAAATACTGACGCTACTTTACCTCTGATTGAAGATGAAGAAATCGATTATATTTATGTAATCAATACGGATAACGAGGATGTAATTTAAATGTATTCTTTGACTTACGGGCAATTCGACTTACGACTGAGGTTCAAGAACGTACTCCATTGTAAATCGAGGAATACCTGTAATATATTCTGACGCGATGTCAATTCACACTCATGCAATGTTGCAGACTTCATAAGCATACGTATGGTTATTCTTAGATTGATAAAACATTTGCGCTAGCAGAAACCAGTTTTTAATTCAGTCAAGGTGGCGTCTTTTTATAACTCAGATGCGTTTAAAATTGGATACAAACCGTAGCCGAGTAAATATTTCAGCATTACTCTCATATTGGGTAAATCAATCAAATTGTAGAAACAAATTTTCTATTCTTTATAGAGGTGTTGATATTTCTGACATTAAATATACTCTATTTACTACCCAGTCCCAAAGTTGGCAACGATCTATTCCACTCCTCTTGAAATCACTCCAAAAATCTGAATAAGAAGGTCGAACGACTGGTAAATACGGCTGGTGGAATAGGATATCCTAGACCACTGGTTCTCATCTGCGGCCACCACGACTTTATGATATTTTATATTGATATTTTTTTCACAATCCCAACTTTACTTGTAAAATTATGAATATTTAAAAATTAGTTGATACGATTCCTTTGTTGTCCTTCATTTTTTTCTGCAGTATTGATTTTAGTAGGCACTGACAATTCAACATTGTTAAATACACGCTTGCGCAACGTTTTATAATTATCAAAAAAAATATATAAGAAAAGCGTAAAAAACTATGGGTGCTACTACAGTTTAGTGGAAAACATTTTATATATTTTAAAAAAATAAATGCAATAAATATATTGGCTTTTATTATATAAACTTCCTTTCTGAAATGATTAATCTGTTTTTTTTTTGTCCGGCCACGTGACATTTTCTTGGGACTGCTGATGTCAGTTATGCGGCCACAGAAAAAATTCATGTAACAACCACCGGTCTAGACTAACTTCCAAAAAAATTGTCAGGTAGTGAAAGAGACATAAGTGCTGGAAAAATCGCAATGGAATACGACATCTTTGCAATCAACTACTTTCGATATCTTCAATTCGTCAAGTTGCAATTAATGCTCAACGGAATTCCATCGGTTATTTAGGAAAGACTTCATAACACAAGACTCCTTGCTAATTTTACAGAACACAGAGCAAGATTTTCTTCGAATGAAGTGCGGTTTTTGGATTGGGTAATGAAGGTTCATCAATCGGTTTATTTATCGATGACTCTGCATAAAATTTTCTTTTTATAGTTTTTAGTAGATATATATATATATATAAGAGAGAGAGAGCTAGAGACAGAGAGGCCTGTAGCTTGCATCCCATGCATCACATACCCTCTCTTGTCCTCTCTAAAATCTATGCCTCGTTTGAATGAAAAAAGAATATATACTCATATATAAGGAATACTCTACATGCCATGGACACATATACTATACACCGCTTTTAGTAGGATATGTATTTTTACTTGAAAGCGGATATTGAGTGTATATAGATTAAGAGCGATCTGGTCAGCGAGGGCCCTCATGCTTTGCATGATTTCGCTATAAGGCAGATACGCCACTAGGTGGAGCGAACTCTTAACTTAGAGAATCTCTTGTGCGCAGTTTCTTCAAGTAAAATGGTTTCTCTCGAAACACCAAATATATTATTTATCGACTGTATGGTATTTTTGCCTTCTTGGTAATGGAAAAACATCGAATGTTCATTATTTTCTGCAATCTTCAGGAGGGTACAAAACTGACGCCATTTCACTTATCCCAAGCGAATACTTATCTAAAGATAGTAAAAAATCACCTTTCATAATATTTACATAATCTGTTACTTCTAAACAGTTCTGATATATGTATATATAAATGTTCCAATACCATCTACCGAAAATAGGCACGAGCTTCCTGAATAATGATATATGTTCAAACATCTAAAAAACCTGCTGAGACTACATGTTATTTGGAGTTTTCGTATGAGCCACGGATATCGAAGGAAGTTTTTGAAGAGAACCTCAAGGAAAATAGAGGAACAAGAAACCAAAGGACATGCATAATATACCAATAACCCTTCAAAAAATAAAGGAAAGAAAGCAAATTGACGCAGAAAAAAAGCGATAGAAAACCAAAGCTAATCTCGGATTGTAGCGTTATTGAACGTATGAAGACGTGCCGGCCGTCACTTAATTGATTTATTACTTATCTTTTATTTAATTGATTCGTTATAGTTTACAACAGCCCGTATGAATACTACGCTTGTATCGAAACGTGAGCAAAATTATAATCGATCCATTTTCTTCCGAGAGCTTGTTTCTATTCACTCTTCATCTAACCTTTTAATTTAATTTTTATGACATTTTCGGTTACATCTCGAGAGAGTATAGAGTAATATTATATGTACAAC
>JAPMAE010002191.1:0-17667 GCA_036584705.1 Rhyacophila sp. 25_7 | reverse complement strand
GAAATATAGAAACGTTTGTGCGGACAATTTTTAACAGGTGTGCGGCCGCACACGCTCACACCTTACAGGGAACGTTGTCCAGGAGTCTGTTGAATATCCACCCACAAGATGTATTTAGTCGAGTTATAATATAATATCCCAGTATAATATTCGAGGTTGCAAGAAGACTGACTACAGACAGTAATTCATAGGAGTAGCTTGTGATGTTCATATGCTTCGGCTAATGGGCGTAACAGAATTTAGGACTAAAAGAAGATTTTAATTAAAAAAAAGGTTCATGGTACGTTTAATAAGAATACATATTAAAAAGATCCCATGAGAATTTTGAGATAGATGTAAAATAGATACAAAAATCACCCAATTCATAAAATTAAAGGATCCGCCATGCATTTTATATGGTTATATTTGAAAGGTTTTTAACGAAATTTATAAATTAAATATTGCTATTGAAAAGGTGAAATTTACTTTTTTTCTTTCGAAATGCAAACATATGAAATATAAATGCTAATTTAAAAAAATAGATACTTGTAACACCCTTTTACTATTGAAGAAAAGTGAATCACATTTCAACAGTATTATTTTTGAGCGTAGTTATGAGATTTGTTTTGCATTTATTTATATGTGTTTAAAAATGAATATGTATCCCTCGAAATGCGCAAATAATTCGGTCTTGTGCATTATTAGAATTTTCTTTTTTTTCTTTTAACCATATCCGCATTGAAACAATGCATATGGATATCCACAATGTAAAGATTGTTTCGACAGTTTTTTACGAGTTATAATTGTCAGTTATTAGCTCAACAGATATAATCCATGTCCAGCTTTTCATATGAATATACTTGTGGAATTTTTGCCAGCTATGAAATTCGAATCCTAGAGCCTCACCTCGTGAGTTAGATGCGCTATATATTCTCACCCACGATGGAGAATTTTGGTTTACATAAACTCTTTTCCTATTTTCCACATAATTTATATGTTAAGAGACGTATATTTCTTAACGTTGTTATGAATTTAAATGCCACTATTGATATTTAGATTTAAAACCACGATTATATATTTCATAAATAAATATTATTTTAGACTTGACCATCAGTAATAAAATTTGAATCATGGGACAAAACATGTCTGTTACTTAACCTGAATATCGCGCAACTCAAAAACTTGGTGTCTAATTATAAATCGCGTTAAATCAAGTTTTGCGCTGATTGAGATACGAGTATGCATGCATAACGAGAAGAAATATAATTGAACATTGGTAAAATTATTACAAAATCAGGATAATTAATCTTGAGTGGATACATCTGACATATTTTTGAGACTTTCTGGTTTGCAAAATAATGATTTTAAAATAACGACTTTCGAACCTTGCTTTTAATGAAGATAATACGAAAATAAATCATAAAATTTATCTTAAATTTGAAGTACCTTTGCTGTTGTTTTACGTTATCTAGATTTTTCCGGATTTAACAAAGCTTATTACTAAAACAACGATTAAAGATTTATTCTGTAACGGGTAAATATTTGTTGAATAAATTTGACTAGATAAAATTTCATACAAGCATATATAAAACAAATAAGAATGATGTGTTAGCTAAAGATTTACATTATGTTAATTACAATAAAAATCAATTAATTAAAAATAATGATTTTTCGGAAATAAAATTTTGTTATAATTAAAATATACCATTAATGAAGGAGATATAAGATATTAAGTTGTTTTACCATTTATATAGCATACGAAATATAATAAATGTGTGATAAAATTTTTAAGCCACAGCCTTTATGGCTGAAAGTTTTATTAACAAGTAACCGATTCAATAAGGTAACTTTTACTTGAATTGAAAATAACAATACGGCTTCACAACAGCAATACTTTCAACAATCCAGTTAAAAATTGCCTTCATTGAATAGCACAGCTTGCGAACCTGTCGTTTATATTTGTGCATGGATAAATTTAATGTGCCGCCATTTTTGCAGAAATAAGTTGAAAGGTGGGTATATATGGAATGTAATATAAAATGAAGAAAGACTAGATATATTGTACGTACACATAATATTGGAAAATGATTGTGAAATTTTATAGAAAAGGTATAAACTAGTTTGAAATAATGAAGGAATACAAATAAATGCTTTACGTCATGATTACGAGACTTTAAAAATTTTATACTGACTTTCAATACTCAACCTGGATTATTATACTATTATAGTATAGTTTCGCATTTAGTACATTAAAGCTATATTAATAAAAGATTATGCAGAAAAATATTAAAGAACAATACGACCTTCCTATAGTTCATCTCATAAATATAAAGTTTCCATATTTACGATATTCAGAAAACCAATGTAATATCTAAGTTTTACCGTCGGCAACTTATATGCATGGAACTGGCCCGTTTTTAGATTTAAGATTTTTAAAACTTTTTTCCATTACTGTTAAAATATTTTATAATCATTCAAATTACATAATTTCACACGTACACACAATCACATACATAAATTGGAGATACTGTTTCAAATACCAAATCAAGATTTTATGCAGCAAGAATTTTTGAACTTTCCTTCTCCAAAACTCATTTTTAAAGTTATTATGTGTTACTAGGTAGTATAAAGCTATGGCCACAGGGTCTCAATATTTCTTCGAATGACATTACGAGCGCCTGCACAAATGATGTCAAACGCCACTCCGAACGTAAGCAAGCACGCCCAACTAAATGCTCTAAGCGGCGCCACTCAGCCAGTCGCATTTATAAACATGGGGGTTTTATGTACTTCACACAATAAATTACTCATTTTTAATGTAAAATCCAATTTGATGCATAACTATTATGAGTAATATTATTTGCATCGATACTACGAATAATCGTTTCTAATAAAGAGTAACATAATCTCAGGTGAAGTGAAAAATTTCTTTTTATACTAAGGTCTTTTTTTGTTTATTTCATATCTACTATGCGATGGAGGATATGGGATCGTCACAGAATGAATTTTTTTTTACATTTGTTTTTAAGAAATGTTGTTGATTATTAGTTCAATCATTGGGCTCATATCTGGGCCACAAATATAAACAAATTAACAGTTGAAAACATTTTGCATTTGGTTACGGATAGCTCACGCATTCCAGGCGGATGCGCTATTTACTGAGGTTTACTATAGACCATACTTCAATTTGTTCAGATATAAAAGGACAAAAAAAAATGATAAAAAACATCTAATTTTGTATTAAACTTAATGTTTCATTCATTTCCTCAGCTAATCACATGGAAGTTTTCCAGTATTCATATGAATCAGTGCATGTGCTTGGAAATGGCTGTGTGGTATCAACTATCTTGTATCGGCTGATCGCTTAAAATAATGATTATTATTTTGATTACTTAGAATATCTAGAATTCTAGAAAATATCTATTGTATATGTAGTAGAGAATTAATATTTTCTATAGATATTAATTGATTTTAACCGATTACATGCCAGAAATATGTCAACTCACACTATTTAAGATGTATTGTAGTTTGCTAGACAAATTTTAACATTTTGGATAATTTTAAGTATGAAAACGGAGAAATACGACTGTAATATGATTACTAAAAACAAAGTCATGGCAAAGAAAAATTCAACATACTTTTAAAAGAAATATTAAAGATTTATTTTACCTTAAAAAATCACAGCTTGCGGGGTTGTGACATTACGTCTGGCACAGAAAAGGTTAACTGTAGTCTAAAGATTTTGCTTGGGTGATTAATTTTTTCTTAAAAAATAAGGCTTTGAATATTGAATATTATGTTCAACAGTCTTAAATCCGCATTACTTCTCTTTGATCTGACGTTTTTTCGTTTACAAACACAAGAAATAAAACATTGATATATTCGTTTTGTTCGTTATTGATATCATGGTTGTATTTTGTTTTATATAGATTTCTAAAAGTGTTGGAATAAGAGCGTCAAGTTTAGATTATTTGTACAGTTTTAATTCAAATATACGTAAATAAACAACATTGTCGAATGCTAGATCCCAAAACTCCACAAATGATTAAAAAAAGCCAATGCCTCCACTACACTCTTTGGTGTGATTTTCGGAGTGGTGGAGGGATTGGGCCGTACTTAAAAATGATTCACGAAATCCGGTTACAGTGAATTTTTTTCATTACTGAACAATAATAACTGACAACTTTTGGTTGCAATTAGTTAATTTAGATTTTAAAGATACGTGGTTTCAGCAAAACAGCGCAACCTGATGCACTGGGCGTGTAGAACGTACATATCTTTTTACTTTCTTCATTATTTCGTATGTTTCTTTGTCCAAAATTAAATTTTAATAAACTATGTGATTAAATGTTCTACTTTAAGCCCTGTAAATTTCTGTTGCATCAACTTTATATCTTAATATTCTTACTGCGATACCAAAAACATTGTTAAAGTTTTTATGCATTTATATTTTAAAACAAAATTATTTTGCTATGAAAAATATTTTTGTTCTTATTGTTCCATATTCTCGTTGTGTAATAATTTGTTTGCATTTTATGCTTCATAACAGTTTTACGGTGTAAAATTTCGAGAAAAACCTTTTAATATAACAGGAAGTGAAAATAATTACCTTTAGATAACATAAAATATTCATATAAATGGTTTGTTACTTTGATACTGAGGCAACGGGATATAAGTTATTGTGCTATATATTTAGTATTGAATAATAATGGTGTAGCAGGTATCCATCTAAAAAGCATATTTGAAAGAGAATATCATTTCTCAAGTATGAGTTTCATGCAAGCCCGACCGAGCTTGAGTTATTTCAGTGGGTTATAGGATGAGAATACAACAATGACTATTTTTTTGGAAGAGAACCCCGCTATTCGAATCACCATTGTGTGAAATTTAAAGCTCAGAAAAAAATACGTTTCGGGAGAAATATCCCGGAGTTTATTGTATAAGTCGGTGCTTCTCGTTTATTTGAATTTTTCAAAATAGCGGCGTAATCTTTTTATCAAATAAAAATAATTGTACATGCCATCTTAGCTTGGAATTAATGATGAAATAAAAAATATGTATGCATATGAAATAAACCTTTTCATCTGAAGTCATTCTGCAGCATAAGCAATATAAATATTAGAGGTAAGTCTATGAAAATATTATATATAAAAGAAATATTCTTCTTTCAACAATATCCTCTTCGAAATGAAGCTTATGAATTTCTACAATGTGATGATTGTTTTGACAAATTTTTGACGAGTCATAATTGTAAATTATTAGCTCAACCATTTCGGGTTATAATACAAATGAATAAACATTTGAAAAATATTGCAACCAGCATGGACCTTGAATCCGTGACCACCTCTGGCTAGGCATACGTGCTATCCACTAGTCTAACGAAGGCAACATTAATAAAAAAAATACACAGTTTTATTTTAATTACTTAGAAACTATAATAACTTATTTGGCGTAGGGCTTAAAATTAAATCTGTATCAACTAACCCAAGCGAAAAAGCCTTTTTTTAACAATATTTAATTCCATTTGTTCAAAATGGTTCATTTAGAAAGACTAATAAATAGGTAGCAAGCGGTAATTTTTTGTCTATAGTATGTTAAATTTGTTATATAATATGTCGGACTACTAAAAAAAGTGATCTAAAAAGAGTAATTAATTTAGTCTAACGAACTTTTTTGTGTTTAGCGATTTTGTTTAATAAAATTCATAATTTATTATTAATCAATGTGTTTATATTAAGTTTATCATTTTAAATGATTTGTTATAGTACAATTTTCAAAAAATTCAAGTATTAAATATGCATTAGGAAATAACATTAAATTGAAATAAAATAATATCAATCAATAAAATATAATTTATTATACTGTTTTCTTTTAGTCATCGGTGAGAAAGTGAGCTTCAAAATATACTGTATAGTATAGTCTTTAAAACGTGGGGAAAGTTTCTTATACTAATGGTTTTTAGCTAACTGTTATATATTATTTTGAAAACTAAGCAAGTTGAGGCTTTTAATTAATACATGCTAGAGAGAATTATTTTATGAAGTCGATTTCATATCTGAAGGTAGCACAAAATGTTTTAAAGCAATTATTTCCTATGTATATTAATACATTAAGATTAAAATATGAAGCGTCTGCAACATAACATGCTTTATTATTTGTATGTTAAGTATACGAGTATATATTGTAATGAAATATAAAGTTTAATTACATTATGTATAGTCATTTGTGTATTTGAAAATGCTTAAAATGCTTCTGCAGTAATATGATCTTTAATCTTTCATAAAATGTGACAAATTAATATTAAGTTATTTTTTTATTAATTATCACAGTATTGTTTTGAAGCCGTTTTTTTTTCTTTCATGCCAATACGAGTGTTGTATATTGTATTCATTGCTGTAGTTTGAAAGAGATATTGATTTTGTAAATAAATACCACGTATTATATCCAGTATGGTCATATTTTTATCATTTATTTGTACAGGAATTGATGAGTGACGATGATGAAACATAAATAAGTCGATTTTTGATTACCTATTGTATAACTATATGAAGCTTCTAGTTACAGCAAGCGATATAAGCACATTTTGTCGAAATCGAGAAAAAAATATGTTCGCATTTTACGCACAATTTTTCACTATGTGTGACAATTTTATGTTCCAAAAGCCAATACAAGCTAATGAAAAAAATAAAAAGTGTATGCAATGGAATATTTAAAATCTGGTTGATTCCACGTGAATTTAAATATTTATGTCATTTTCAAAGTTATCAGCTAATAAACGCCCTTTATTTTGTTCTGGTTTAAACATAAGATCCTATGAAAATAAAAAACCTTAACATAAAACAAAATTTGAAATATAAAAACATTGTTTGCCGAAAATATTGAAATGAGCTTATATCGCTCTTTGTAACTAGACGCTTCGTATATACGTTGAATATGTGTCTTGATTTAATAATCATTTATTAAATACTCATAGAAAATAATACGTATTTTGTTAATTTACAAACAAACATACGAGTAAGAGAAAGTGATTTAGTGAATATTGCTTATTTAGTTTTACATATATTCAAAAGATTTCAAAAAATGATATTTTTTAAATCACGGTCAAATTGTTACGTACATACACTCTTTGAAGTGCATGCATCAACGGCAGTGATGAATTAAATTCCCGGAATGTGACTCCTCTGAATGCATTTAATGAACAGAAAATTCCATTGAGAGGAAATATCTTTGCTAAGTGATTGGATTAAAATATGCGATTGAGATCGAAGCAATATTCCTCATCGAAATTAATGAGCTTTAAATAAAGCACATGCATATATTGGCATATAATTACTCTGCAGTTGATATAAAAATCTTATTTTCTTATTTTAAATATAATATTTTTGAAATAATGAGAATTCAAAAAAAAAAAAAAAACTTTTTATTTAATTTTAATCAACAAATACATTGAAGCTAACTTATATTAATAAGATTTTATATCAACGTATAAAAAATCTAGTAATAAAAATACATATTAAACAAATACTTATACCTCCATTCAATCTTTGGTGAGAAGCCATATTTCCATAATTAATTTTAAAAAATAACACAGGCAAAAATGGGTCATTTTTTTAGAAATACGTTTAAAAACTATGCTATTATTTTAAATAAAACATCGAAATATGTTTGTATAAATTATTGAATGAATGCTTTTTGTGAAGATTTAGCTTACTATAGTTTATCATAAAATACAATACTTTGAAAGCTAGCTACTTATCAGAGAATCATTGAAAAATGCATTTAAAGCATAATTATATTGAAATAACCCATTTAGTGAAAGTTATGAGTTATATTTGGAGTTAACTAGTTTAAATAGTTTTTCCTAAAATAACGAAAGTACTGTACTATCAATAAACAAACTTTTTATTAAAATGACAATTTCTTAATGTACACTTGAAGTTATAATAGTAACATTAATATGGCGATCTGCGACATGTTATTATACTTACACAAGCATTTTAACATACTCATTAAATACTGTATTGTCTTAAAGATGATACAATACTAAATAATATGCTCTGTTCGCAAATGGGATTAATTATATTACTAGTAGGTTTATTTTAATAGATGATATGTTTCCATTGTTTGCAATTTAATGGAGGAGGTAGACAGTAGAGAATTGATTGAAATCCTATCATCGTGTTTGACATGGTTCAACGCTTCGATTATAATACTATTGTGCATTTGAATACTTTGCTATAAGATATATACATTATCTTTGGGCTTACCTTAACAATGAATCATTATTACAATATTAATTGCATATGATCATGTAAACATTAATATTTATTTGAAATCATACCAAAATATTTTCTAATTATACTATAGTATTCTAGTCGGTCTTCTAATCGGAGTGTAATAAAGTTGCGTTTATAGTTCACAATTAAAACATATTTATTTAACGAAAAAATATATAAAGCTTGACTTAGGACAAAAAGAATGGGAATGGTACGGTCTACATATAGTCACTCAAGGTAATCAATGGGAGTTGAAAACTCTTGACTTTTTCAAAAACGAAAAAATATAATCTCGATAGTAACTTATTAAATATTATAGCCTAGTTGTATTGATGTTATCTGCAGCCGATACACAAGCTTTTATATTTTATAAAATTTTTATATTTTTTTCTTAATAAATACTAGTCAACTAGTGTGAGTTCTTTATATTTTTTATTCAAATTTTAATTTTGACTTGCAGAACCCCTAGAGATATACCGCGGAATTACGGGGTTCCGCGGAATACAGTTTGAAGACCACTGGGCTAGTGGATAGCGCGTAAGCCTAATAAGCGGGAGCCACGGCTTCATTAGTCATAATATTTTACAAATGTTTATTCATTTGTATTGTAGTCAAAACCTGAACCCGAAACAGTTAAGCTAATAATTAATAAACATTACTCCTAAAAAAATAAATGTTAAAAAACATCTTCACGCTATAAAGATCGCGTGTGGTCCCTCGGAGCGTATATGAAATTAAAAAAAAAATGTTTCTTAATCATGTTCATATCAGATCAACTTGGGTCAGTACTATTATGTACCGTAATATATTATGGAAGATATTACATATTAATATGTCTCCGGCTATTTTTCAGAATAATATTCAGTTAGATCGTCAAAGCCCGAAATAAAAAAAAATCATTTGATTCGGTGTCAAATTGATACAAAACATGGTGCAAATTTTTAAATATTTACTAAAAATTCTGTATGTTCATACAGTAATGTATTTTTTAACATTCGTATAAAGATGTAAGATTATCTTTGTATATAGTAGTGAGTTTGGTTACGTGAGTTGGGTTCATTTGCATCCCAAAGAGAATTGGAAAATTACTTGTACATTTGTAATAAAAGCAAAATAAACTCGCGGTGGCTTTAAGTGAAATCGTAAGCAAGCTTATTAGATGTTCGTGTGTAAAGACTAGTTATCCTACGTCGAGATAATTGGGTGGCGCTCGAAGTCTATGTCTTCGTCGTTTCTATAGGCGTCGTAGATGACACACGTCCCGCTTGCATCATAACGTACGATGAACATTCTGCGCAATTTAGACTTAATAATAAATTATTCATTTTGCATTTGACTTTTAATCGAGTTAGAATTTACTACGTATAAAGCGTTCGTGTTACTTCTTTAGGGAATTGAGTGACGATGTTTGCTTATCTACTCAGCATCTCTGCTACAAATTAAGAATTTTTATAAATACATTTTTTGGTGTTAATATAATACTTATAAGTATTAAATTATCATTTATTATAACTAATAAGTAATAACTCTTGCATAATTCATATTGAAAAAGTCAATATAACATTGCCTAAGCAGATTTTTCACCCCACTGTACACGTATAATTTGAAATCAATAAAAAAAAACTCTGGAAAAAGTTTAATATTTGTAAAAAATAAACATTATTAAAATATAAAGTTTGAGACGTCTACTAACTAACGATAATTGAGACATTGATAATTCGTCGTTATACTGGCAGAAGGCATTAAGTAAAAAAATACTATTTTGAGAAATTTGATTTTTAAAGTTTGAATTTCTTATATATATTTAACGATAATATGTTAGGGTAACTGGGTCTTTTTGACGTTTTTTTTCTCCAGAATTATAGTATATGTAGAAACACTTAATCTGATCAGCCAAATAATCTCTAGTCGACTTAATAAGTGGTGACATTTTAGTATTACGGAAAAATTACAAGATATATGACTACGTTTGTTTTACCAGACGATAGAGCATGCAAAATTCTACCAAACTGTATTATTAACACTTTTTGATAGTAAACAGATGATCTGAAAGAGTCAATACAATATTAAATGCGTTGGGGTTCATATAACGAGAGGTGACATGTTAAAAAACGCTCATGGTTTGATTGGAAATAGGTAGTGTGACATTCAATTTCATCCAGAAATATCACTTATTCAATATATGTATTCAATTTTGTATAATCTATAGTAGCAAACTATCACACACAAAGACTAAGAGTATTATTTTAATGATTGATTTATGAGAAATAATACTTTCCTAAATCGATCTACTGATGATTTAATATATGAACTTGAATTAAGCCAAATATAATTTTATACTTATTGTATATATGTATTGACTTGGTAAACTTTGAGAATTTCAATGGAATGTAGGAAAAATCTGATAAAATTTATTATTTTGAAATGGTATCATAGTTTTGATAATACTCCTAATTTTAAGTTGAGTTTAAAATTTGTGTAATACTACCAAAGGCGTAAATCGTTGTAATCGGCACATAGGATAAAATGAAATGTTCATTTATTAAAATGATACTTAAATAAAATTTGAAAAGTAATTTCAGCATTATTTTCTATTTTTTGATTTTTCATTATGTCAGAAATTTTCTTAATATTGTTCACTACATCTTTTCAAAGTAGAAATAAACAAAAACGAAACAAAACAAACATTATCTCTATTTTCCACCTGTTAGAATTAAACCCATGAATAAGTTCGTATATTTGTTAAGTCTAACAAATAAATCCTTTGAAACATACATAGCTTAAAGTTAAAATCTGTTTCTCTTATTCCTATACCCGAACTCAATTGCATTAGCGGATCAAAAAAAAACAGCACACATTAATAATAAACACAAATAAACATTCTTGTGAGAATAATACATGTTATGATTAAATAAACTTAGTTTAATATTCAAGTAAAGCGTATTTCAATATAAAGTTACTTGTAGATAAAATGACAGACGCCTTTTTTCATACAAATACATTTAATATCGTTTAAAAAGTCTCATACAAATATATAACAATAGTAACAAATGTCAAAATTGAATTATGTCTAGCCGAGTGTTATTTTCAGGTATTAAATAATTGATTAGAAGTTCCAAAGTCAAAAGAACATTTAAATATATTAATAATGTCAACCTTTTAATAGTTTTAATGTTGTTAATACTTTTGCATCACTAAGAAATGTTTCACTGATTATTTTAAAAGTTTTATCCAGAACATTTCTGAAAATAATATTTTTTATGAACGAAATGTCCTTGCACTTGTATATTATATCATTAAGAGTTCTGGTAAGAGATTTGTGTTTTATTTTTTCAATAGTTGCGGTAAGTATTTATACTTAAAGTGTATTTGACTCATTTTATCTCATGTTAATAAATAAATTGAAGATACGAGTATGAAAAATAATGAAATGATATTTAATAATAAAAATAGTTATTTTAGGGTACTTAATATGCTATTAAATAAAATAAATGCTATTAAATGTCTGACGCTGATCATTTCTTTGTAAAATGTTTACATTAAATTCAAGCAGTTTTACAAAAAAAAAATCTTTATATTTTATATATATATATATATGAGTATATTGATCTGAAAATTAGAATTATATTTTTCTAAACAAAATGAGGTTTAAATATTGAAAATAATAATATTCTAAGTTTCAATATTTTTTTTGCAAATAAGATACTCTTTAAATTTTATTTTATTTTGAAGTATCACCATAATACTGGCGACCAAAGTTGGTTTAATTTGTAAACAGTATTACTGAATTGATTGGAAGAAAGGCAGCATATGTGATAAAAATGACTGAAGCTTAAAGATTGATTTTTAAATCTATATTTCACAAAATAATTTGGTCTACATTTGTTAAAACATAAGAACAATATTTAATTTTTACCCCAGTAATAAGAAAAAGAGATAAAATTATATTTTTTGATATTGGATATACAAATATATTTAACTGAAAAATAATTGATATATTAGTCGAAATACGGCCTAGTACCGTAATAATCAAATCAATTAAAATAATAAAAAATAACACCCAAAAAACGTTATATAACTTTTTTTATGTATTGAAAAGATATCATACGTCATGTAAATACATATAATTATTTAAAATGACGTAAATTTAATACAAAAAAAAATACACTACGTTTAATAATTTCAACCGAAAATAACTTAAGAATACCGAGTTTTTTCTCATTTTTCTAAATGAATAAGGGATGCCTACAAAGAGAAAGAAAAAAATATGCGCCTCACAACCCCATTTTGATATTAATACCGATATCATATTTTGTCTGCTTCTTTGTATCGATTTTAATTTATATTTTCTAAAGACGAAGCTCTTTTAGCCATTTTAACTATCAAATCATGAGCAGAGATTTCATATTTGATTTTACATTACAGTTTTCAATTTATAGATTGTGAGTCGATATTTATATTTTTTTTTTCAGTGTCATACATTTAGTATAAAACCTCTCACAAATATTTTTTTTACAATTTAAATCAAATAGTTCTTCTTCTTCTTAAACCATGTCGTGCTTCTTAACCTAAGAAGTAATGAACACTACGTGTTGACTCTATAAATTCTTGTTTCTGGCCAGTATTCTTGCATCCTCCCATGTCATGCTGGTATTCCGTAACTCCACCGAATATATCATATGGATAGTATTAAGCGGCTTCCTGGGATAACGGAATTTGGTTGGCTTGAAGAAAAGTCATGCCCGGTTGAGATGTAATCCAAGCATTCTCAGCACATGGCCAAGCTAAGTCAAATATTTCATCTTTACTTTGGATGTAGTAAAAGGCTATACGATATTTTCGTTTATCATCTTATTCCGCGTATAGTTGCACTACTGCGCTCCAAAAATTCATCACATACATTTGTTTTTGAAGCTAAGTAGACGATAATTTTGAGACTTTGTGCGGTGCCATGATTCGCTACCATAGACCAGCATCGTCAGTATGCAAGAGTTGAACAAGCGAAATTTGGATTTGACGTAGTAAATGAAATAGTTACGGAACATGACTTTTTAAATGCAATTTCGAGATAATGAGTAATCTGTTTTCATGTATACGGTATGACGAGCATTGTGGCCAACTAACTCTGGCGTAAAAATATTTCAATATGTATTTTTAAAGATTTATACACGTGATTCTTTTTATGATTTGATGGACAAATAGGATACAAATTTTTTTTGTCGGCTAATTTCATTCAGTTAGAATGAACGAATGTGTCACAGTATAAGATTTAACAGAAACAGATAAATGGAAAAAAATATTATGAACACAACTTCTCTTCTCGTTCTCGTAGGTTTAATTATACAATACATAATTATTGTATTGCCAAAAAGCTTAAACCACGACAAGTAGTAAAATAATGGTTGATTTTAGAGCTAGCAGAGAAACCATTATACTGTTTCACTATTATCCTTTTGAATCCGAACAAATAAAACTATTAAAATATTTATGTATTTATTCATAACATTCATTGATAACATGACATGATTATAATATAAATATATTTTTTAAATAATGCCACAATTTTTAATACTTATTTTCATAAAATATATTTAAAAAATCAAGATTAGTTTCGCCTGTAACGACAGTTTCATGACATTGAACTGAAAGTTGTTAATAATCAAGATTTATTTTATGGAAAAAAATATAAAATTTTTGTTCTGATGTCAATAAAAAAATATTATATTTGTTTTTCAAACTTAACTGGAATAGAAAGTAATATTATTAAAATATGACAATTTTATTATTAAAACGTTTCGTAAGACATTTTTTATTGTGATGATTTCAAATTAGTTTTTTAATTATTATTTTTTGGCTTCATTTTAATAGAAGTATATGTATTTTATACGTATACTGATGTTTTATTAAAATAGTACGTATGATATATTTGAGCTTTTACTAAGTTGAAAAAGCCTTTTAATATCTTTGACACCTGTTGAATGTAAGGATCTTATAAAGGTGATGAAATAGAAACCTAACAAGGACGTGTACGTTTATCAAATTCTGCGGTGACGTATTGATATAGGAAAGATTATTAAATCCTTTAAGTAATATTAATACACAAATATAAAATCATATGGTGTTTGAAAATGTATGCCAAAAAGATATTAAATTTTTTTTTTTTTTACAAATTTATTACGTCTAGACCTGAAATCAGATGTCTGCAACCAATATGCACACGATTTACTTATATGTTAAAATAATGCTGAGATGTAATGCCATTTTCTTTCTTAAGCCCAAGATTCTGATACTAAACTAAAATATCTCAGAAATAAAATAATTTAATTTTAAAGAAATACTGATATATTATAGAACTCATCTTGTTGTACAATAGCTTTTATAATAATTAAAAATTTTACAATTTTTAATATTATTTTTATTATTTCAATTTAATTATTAATAAATAAAATAACGTCTTCTTTCTTCTAACCTTCAAATTTTAAGTCTTAAAATAAAGATAATTTATGGAAATTGAGAAATACATATAAATTTATCGTAAATATATAAATAAATTATTTTTTATTTCAATATTGCAAAAATATTAAATTTAGATATATAAATTAAGCACATATATAAAATATTAACATATCTAGATAAAATTATATAATAGACTGGATTATTATTTTAAAGTATACTGAAGTATGTTACAAAAAGACAGTGGTTGCAAGACACTGTTCTAGACAACAAAGAAATTGTACATAAATTACACTTTTAAATTATTTTTCGTCGTTTATTATCGTTTATGATAATAAAAAACAAGTGGAATAATTAAAAGTACTTGATACAACAATATTTTTAAAAGAATGTAGAAGACAAACGTCCCACGAATAAATAAAATTTCAATTTTATACTTTTTACATAATTAATATTTTATATATAATATAAAAATTATGAAAGCAATGTTTATTATTATTTAATTAACTTTAAAATTCTATTCTCTGTCTTCAGTAAAAAATGATAAATATAAATTATATATGTGCAATAAAACGCGATATTAAAATATTCCTTTGTTTCATATTATGTATTATATTTACAAACAAATTTAGAAAGTTCACTTAGCTGTGACTAAAATGATTGCCTTTATAAAGAATTTAACAATGAAATAACTTTATGATGTAATACCATAAACAATGGGCCTTATGAATAAAAGCAAGAGAGTTTATATATTTCACCATGTTTTTCCAAAAAGTATTATATAAACGAGTACATACAATGAAACTATCAGTATAAAACGAATTTTGTAACATTATTAGTTTGAAATAAAATTAAGGGGGTATTTTTTGTATTGATTATTTTATTACGTTAAAAAAATATTATGGAGAAAGAGTTATTCTACGAATTGCGATTCTACGATTTTAGACATATGAAGTTGTTCAAATAAATGGGTTTAGTATGTAAATATGATGCAAAATGGTATATTTTAAAGTCAATGCTTATTTAATATTCATTTTGATCAATTTTATGGAATATTGAATTAATAATGTATTTAGTATGTATAAGTATGAATATAGATTGATTGTGTTATAGAAAATTTTAAAAAATATATAAAAAGTACAAGGCAAAATCTTAGAAGCCTAACACACTTAAGATCATTTATAATAATTTTTAAAATAAAATACTGTGACTCAGATTCAAATGATGTATTTTTGATCAAATCAGTTATAAAAACAATCGATAACAATTTGAACTCTATTAAATATGGAAAGTTTTTACATTTATTTGACAAAAGAAATTAATATCATATACAGCTTTTAAATAACTATAAATATATGTAATGTGTCAATTAATAATTTCATTTAGAATATTATATTTTAAACCATTGTAAAACTGACGTAAATAAATTCTTAGTGGTTTAATTGAGAACAAAATATACTTACGATTTGAAGGTTGGATACGAATTCGATAATATTAACGAAAAAAAATACAATTTATAATTTTTACTTAAATACTAGTTTAAATCATTTATGTATATATGTAATAAACATAAAAAAGATGTAAAACTAAAGCTATGTAGTGAAGTTGATTTGGCTATTTGCGAAAGATGCCTCAGGGGAGTATAAGCTTGACTTGTCTCTCCGTAAAGCGAACCGAATTCCGATGTCTGAGAAGGTTGCCTAATACCATCTACAGATATATTCGCTAAAGCTGCAAGACGATGACATGTCCTTAAAATGTCTCAATAGAAGTAGATTAACTGGCAATAGAAAATTTGATATTTATATGCTACGCACATTAATCAAACACGAACAAAGAATGAGGGCCAATCTTATAATCAAATACTATTATAAAAATGTATATTCAGTAGAAAAAAACGAGTAACGACTGAATATTATTAAACTACTCATATTTGGATAATATTTATATTTAAAAATATATACGATGTGAACTGATTTAGTATTTTCACATAGAGCATAGATTTTATATTTGCGCTAGTTACAGTAATGCATCATTTCTGGTGATTAGTAAAATTATGACATCTTTTTAATAAAGACCGTTAAGAATATATAAAAATATCTGTATACGTATACATATTTTATAATCATTATATATGAAAGTAGAATGTATTATTTTTGATATGTTGGATAATTGTATCATATTCAACAGAAATAAAGTAAACTGCAACATAATAAGTCGTTTTCTTAAATCTTCTTATGTACAACAGTTTTGGGAACTTATCTTATTTAACTTTCTACAAAATCCGATTATTATTATTTTTTGTATAAATGTAACCGTAGGTTACATAATAGAAAAAAGATATGGTTTCATTCAATATTATAATATAATGTCAACTATTGGCTATTGTGATTCATCCCGCCCAAGGCTTTTGAACGTTTCAAAAGCTTACTCGAGGGGAAGGAATCCCCTTTAGCGGTTTGTGAATACTATGCTGTATATCTGAAAGCTTTTGAAATAGAATATTACCATGCAAAATACAATGAACTCTGCTGTAGACACGTGGCCGAGTAAAAGTACATACTGGTACATTTATTTTGAATACTACGGGTAGATAAAAAAATATACATCGATAAAATCAAAAATATTTAACCATCAATGTTTCTAAAACTACTAATTTTAAAGAAATTATTTTACTCTATTTTTCAAATAAAATACTCTTATATAAGGTTTTCCAATACTTCCATACTTTGACAGTTGATAGCGGCTATATTGTTGAAGCGACATCCGTCAAATCGGCTGTCCTTTATTCAGTCTATTTTGGCAAACTACCATGGATAGATATAGCGTTCAACAACACGTGCAAATGATAAAAATATTTTATCAAAATGGGTGTTCTGTTCGGGCTACGTTCCGCGCGCGTCACCCATTTTTTCCCATTTCAGCAATGAGGCCCATTTCTGGATGAATGGGTACGTCA
>JAPMAE010002187.1:6852-17680 GCA_036584705.1 Rhyacophila sp. 25_7 | reverse complement strand
AGACTATAGGGATCATAGCCACAGACATTCAATTTTATATATATAGATAGATAGTCATAAACGATGTAATAGAAGGGGAATAGAGAGGTGACCATCAACGTCTACATGTTGTATTGTTACGTAATACCTTTCTCTCTTAAAAATTTGGCTAAAGTTGATTGTAAATTGCATTCATATTTAATGTGGAAAGTTACGTAATCTTTGATAGGAAGGAAAAAAGGAGAGGGTGAAAAAATGTAAGAAAAAAAATTATGGACGACCTCTTTCGAAAAATGTATTAAACTATTGCAAAAATGCAAATTATATAAATATAATTGTTACAAAAATCTATATGATAAATAAATCAAGCAAAAATATAATACACATGTAAACGTATACGAGATAAAAAATATATTAGAGGATATGGAATAATTTAAATACAATCTATTTAGTTACATTCTATTGAGTTTATATAACAAAATCCATCAAAACTCGAGCTCGCCTTAGTGAAAATTGTCAGTATATTAAAAATATATTCTTAAGTGACGATAGACAAATTAACGCCTTGTATTTTTTTTTCAAATGTTGAGTCTGTTAATTAACATTAGTTAAAATAAGAAATTTGAGAAGGAGTAATATGAAACAAAAAGTATCCGAAAAATTAACAAAACCTGCAGCAGATCACTTAAAGGTAAGAAAAATATAATAAATAAACTTTTGACTTGTACATGTTTAAGTATAAATTTCCCTCTGAAATGAAGTCGGTAACATGATTGCTTAAAAAATTGAAAAAAGACGGCGATTATATTATGTATATAATATGAATTTATGACAGAATACATAAGGTGAAGCAGCGTAGGACAAAGCTAAATTAGGTCCTAGGCTCAAAGCCAACAAAAATTCTCAGTATTTTGTCAGTGTGGAAACGGACTTTACAGGAAATAAATTTTTGCAGATAAGTAAACGTCTGGCTTTAAAGTCCAATGATTGTATACAAATATAATAGCCATTTATTGTGGAGACAACTTCCTGATTCGTTTAAAACTTTTTTCTAGAGAGTCAATTACGGGATAAATCGCACGCAAGTAGGTAGCCTAATATATTAATGAAAACCTTTTTGTTTGTCGATGTTGTTGAATCATTAAAATAACAATATTTAAGGATATTATGATATTCATGATTCTAATGATTATTATATGCATTGCATATGAGAAAACTATTTTTATCATGACAAAGGCCACATGAGATGAGAATGATACTTGTTAGTATTGTCACCAGATAAATGATTGTGGCTTCAACTAATCAGTGTAGAATTACAAAAAATGGGGCTATAGGCATATTTCTCAAAGCAATACCATTTACATTTAAAACAGTATGTGTTTTGTATTGCGTGATACACAAGGATACATTTGCTTTAATTCTGAACAATCGTCACATTTTTAATAATCAAAGGAAATGCTTAATATCTTTTAATTAATATAGATTATAAACAGATTTTGACGACCCACCACCGATTTACCAGTAAACGCAATCGCGATAATGCGCACATAAATGTTGTAAGATTGTATAACCATGCACAATAGTGAAAATACTATACTTTAATGAAAGATTACTCGCAACTACCAGTTTGCCTTATCTTCCAATTTTCTGTGGCATTAGTTGATCTGTGACAAAGTATTAAAAAATTTGTTGCCATGTTAGTTAAAATTATTCTATCTCAAGTATTTAGAAATAAGATATTTTATATTTTCAAAAAATACGGACGTCAAGCAGTTATTTAATTTGCTATGGTCAAAGTCCGTTCCTACATCTAATGAAAATTTCATATTTTTTCAACTATTATACTTTTGTATTTGTTATCGAACTGTTAAAAGTTCTTGCTTAATAATAGTTATATTGTTCGTGTGCAACTTTTGAGACAAAATTTTTATAAAAAAAAAATACTTTAGAATATATTTTCCAACTTATCAGATGAAAAAAATATTTATAGCAATTTAAGTTATTTATGGGTTTTGGGAGATTAATTATTATTATCACTGTAGTGATCAATTCTTACGTACTTTAATAGAATTTCATCAAGGTTAAGTGAAGAAAACAGCATATTAACAGCGTTTAGTAAATATTTTTTTACATTTAATCTGTTGTGGTGAGGGATATTTGGCACAAGAATTGCTAGCTATTTAGAATTAATTGAGTGATGTAGCACCATTGGTGACTGTACCAATGGCAATCGTACTTTTAAGTTATTGGGGTGATAATTAGAAAAGTCATTTACTTATAATATATATATATATATAACCATAGCGCAAATGGCTAAGGAGTACACACGAGCATAACTACAATACAATCACAATGTCCCATATTACAGAATAATCGATGTATTTATTTGAAAAAAAAACAGGAAATTTACATATAATTATCTTATTAAAAATACATAATACGGGACGAGTTTGAAAATATCGCAAGGTAGGGAACAGTGGAAAATATTCGTTAATAAGTAGAGCATGACATCAACCATACGCACATTGAGAATTATAATTAGATACACGTATTTTGAGCATAAATGCGGAAATGCTCGTAGATACGAAATATGCCATATTTATGAAATATGCGAATGTACGCAAATCGCGAAATTATTCGACGCACGACAAAATACGGCCTGTTTTTAAATACCGAGTTTCTTTTTATTGGTTAGAGATAAAGAATATGAGGCGTGTATTTTCAAAGTGAACTTATTCCGCTTCAACAAATTTGTGGCAAATACAAAAAAAAAAACTGTTTATAGTGTCGATATTATATGTTTTATGTTGTATCTACTTATAATGTGGAATACAATTTACAATGGAGATAACAAAAAAAAATGTAACATCGACATCGTAAATAGTTTTTTGGCATTTGCCATAAATTTGTTGAAGTGGAATAAGTTCACTTTGGAAATACACTCCTCATATATGATTTTTAAAAATGTTCATGATATTTTGTCGGGATACCGCTGTTGTTTATCCACCGCAAGTATTATAATATATGAAATTGATAATTCATTCGTCAGTAAACGAAATTTTGTTGAGTTTTATTATCGTTTCATACAAAATGCTTTCCATGTACTTGTAAATGTATAAAATAACTCAACTTTATAAGATTTAACTCTCAAATAATTATAATAATTTAATTTACAATCTTATGATGTGATAATGTGATGCTTCTATTTTTTTCCCGTTACTCTTCACTGTATATTTACGAAAGCAGCAGTTAACTTTGGTTTAGTTGAATTTTCAGAGAGTTCTTCGGAAGATTGTGTTCATCGGAACGGTTTTTAAATTAATTCGAAAATTGACGATCAGTTTTATTCATTTAATATGTTAAATATATCAAAGGTGAGCTAACAGTATTAAATAAAAAAAAATGTTTGGTAACATAAAATAAGAAATTCTAAGTGGTACATGTGATTAACAAACCATGTAGTATTGAAGAGAAATTGTGAGAAATAATACATGAAACTCTATTGTAAGGATACTAAATCCTTTGCAAGAATTTTGAAATTTATTTCATATTATTTTTTCAATTTGTGTTTTTCAAAGCTAGCAATTCTCAGTGGATGGATACCTTAATCAATGTGTGTATATCCATTATTTTATCAAAAATATTTAGAGCTGAAATATGGTTTCAACAAGTTACTTAAATAAAAAACATATCTACAAATATGTAAGTTTTTAATTAACCTGTTAAATGTTATAAGCGAGTTTACTCGTCCAACTTTAAATGCAGTTTACAAAATAATGTTGAATATTTCGGATTACTTAAAAGATTAATATAATTTTTGCGCTACTCACGATCCGAGAGTCACGAGTTCGAGGCTCATGCTGGTTGCAAAACTTTTCAAATGTTTATTCATTTGTATTGGAGCTTAGACACGAACGTTGAGCTAATGATTGACAATTATAACTGTCAAAACAATCTTTATATTTTAGAGATCCATATGCTTCGTCTTGGAGCGGATATGGCTAAAAGAAAAGAAAATATTAAAACGAACGTATGAATTCTCATTATAGACGTGGTCTATTTTTGCTTGTAATATGTACTTTATAGGTGTTCATGATGCGAGTCATGTGGAGGTCCTTTTTTCTTGACTATACGCGAAATTTGATGGCAAGGGAATAGCCCTGAGACCTCTCACTACATCCATGAAAATGAGACGCCGGAGTTGGTTCGAACAGTACCTACTGAGAATGTCTGAATCGTATCTAAGCCCATCACGCCAGGAGACTGTTGAATATTATCTACATAATGAGTTTTAGAATGCTGGGATGACATGAGAGGATGCAAGAAAACCACTCAGCGACAAAGACTCGTGAAGGTAACGTCTGGTATCAATATACGAGTATATGGTTCGGTTAAGGGGAGTGACTTAAAAAGAAGTGTTTTTACTCAAAAATTCACAGCTTGCCGGTTTCAGACGTAATATTTTGCGAGGTTATGGTTATAGAAGTCCGTATGTTCATCACAAACATTCGTTATATATATAATTATGTTTAATAAAAATGATACGCTAGTATTAAAGATTCATATTTCATAATAATAAAAAATTATCAAGTGTGAATATTTTAGTATGAAGTAAAGCTAAAACATTTTAAAAATAATTTTGTCACGTGTAGGAGCTATATAAAACTTTTTCGTACAGTGGCAAAGTTTTCCGGAAAATCCGTGAGTTATTATAGGCGATTTCGTGATTTTTTTAAATACAGAGTATGATATTCTATGTTTTATTTTGAGATAATCATAATGCAAAGAATATCACGGTTACTGATATGTACTAAACTAATCATTTCCATGACAATCGATGATCTTATAAAAACACTATTTAAAACACTAATTTCAAAAATAAAATAACGTTATTGAATATTTATTTATAATCAATTAATAAATATTGATATTTTGTAGATTAGATAGGTACACGAATACGGCAAAACAAACCCAGATACCTGTCCAGGAGTACACAATCGTGCAACTGTAACTAAAAAACTCACTCCTGGAGAGGTAAAATATATACGATGTGTAAATAAAACAGTTTTGTGAGAGCCAAATTTGTTTTTTTATGTTTTAAATCGAGTGCCAAATATTTGTGAATTGTATTTTTTTCAAGTACATTTAAGAGAAAAAAATTAAAAATGTTTTAAAAAATTTATAATTAAAGAGATATGTAATTTTTAACCTAATAACAATACAAATTTTGCACACATTTTTGGACTAATTCAGCGGTCCGCAACCAATATGTGGTGAAGTACTACATTTTCATTAAGTTAAAAGATTGGATACCTCGCATAATGCGGCCAAATATACTGATCGTTTTAACAAAATCATTTTTCGTATAATTCATATTATTTATTACTTGGAGTACGGTGGTACAACTATATGCGCGACGATAAACGTTCAAAGTGAAGATGATACGCTGTACTTGGCTTGACCACGTGGTGGCAATGTCTGAATCACACTGTAACCAGGCAATGCCATTTTTTTAAGCTAAACTCATACCATCGTCTTAATAGGCCATTCGATACCATATTTTGGGGGTGTTCGTCGGACCTATGGGATGTCAGCATGACAACGAATTCAGGCATCGACAGGGACTTATGGAAGCAACACGTGGTGCTCATATGCTCCAGTTAATATCCTGATATTATAGACTTAACATATTGTACAATTACATACTTAAAAACATTAATTATATCGACAAGTGCTGAAAATATTGACTACTGAAGTCAACCTGAAGTGCTTACTTCATTAAAACTAGTTTTTCGTTCATTTTTTCTTATATGTTATGCGATCCATTAAAAAACATCTTTAAATTTAATTTTTCATTGCTTTGAAACTCGCTATAACACGTAAATCATCTATATACAAATATAACAGCATATTTAAAAACATTTTATGGATTAGAAGTGTGTTCCTATATTATACATTTGAATTTAATTATTCCACAAATGAAAACAATCCAATGTTTTACCTTTTCTGGATCACAGCCCATTTACTACGAAATTAAACTAACCCTGGCAAACTGAGAACCAAAAACTTATTTAAAATCCCAATAAAAAAACTTAGTGAATGAAAAACTGTAAAAAATGAAAAAAATAATACTGGCATTTTAAGATATATTAATTAATCGTTGTGTATTATTAATCGATTGATGCTATTTGTTCAAATTAATTAATTAGTTTTGCATAGGATAAAACGAAAACTAAAATAAGAGTTAGGCGTATCTGGTATTCTGCCTTTTATAAGTAATCATCCAATTTAGAAAAATCTTTATGTAACATTGTGTTTTGCCAATTAAATTATGTCGATATTGGAAAAAATTGATACCCTGACTCTTTCTATATAAAAAGAATTTCCCAGGGCCCTGTTTTGTCTGACTCACCACTGTGTAGGAAGTCATTGTTATATTCCTCGAAATTTTCAAACTTGAACACAATTATAGCTATTTAAAACGACACCATTAAACGACCACAATAATTTGAGCGTTAATTTATTATATTAAATCATTCTATCACTGTCACTTTCATTTCACTTTTTCAAACTTAACACAGCTCAATATTCACTACAACACATCTTCGAAAATAACTTCCGAACTAGAGAACATAACCTCACTTTTCATAACAAACTTTTAGCAGACTTCGCGGGAATATGCTACATGAATGTTGCCCGGTGATAAATGATTACTTGTTTGAAATAGATAAAAAAAAGAAAAAATATTACAGGTGATTACGTGTGATGTTTATAACGTTTTCCGAAAGGTAGGCCGAAACGTTCAAATGCGAACGCATGCATTGTGAAGAATTGAGATTTGACGGTAGCTTTGGGTTAAGTATAGAATCTGCAGTTTGTAGGCGCTGAAAATCTTGCGTGAAGTTCGATATATAATATGTAATTATAGCACAGTGTGTGATGTGTACCAAATGTGGCTCTCAAACTATGCTCACTTAATTAAAATTTTAATTAAAAAAAAACTTTCTACAATATAATATTCTCCCGGTAAATACAATAAGATCAGTTCATATTTCGACATCTCTACGTAAAGTATTTTACTTTCAAAATTCAAACATTGCAGGAGAATGGCTTAAAGAGACAAAACCTACTTGTAAACTGAACTACGATAATATGCAATGCTTGCAAATCGCGCTTACAATAATAATTTTGAAATTCTGATAATGACATCATAAATAATACGTACTACAAATACGAAAAATGAAAAACAATGAATAAGAGTAAAAATCTCATTTTTAGAATGTTCAAAATAATATTTCATAATTAATAAAACCATTTCAAGTAATATTGTTAAAAATACTTCCAGATACACGTCTCAACAAAACCAAGACCCTGTTCGGGTAAGAGGCCTTTTTTACAAAGTGATTTTATTTGAAAATCACAATGTACACAACTAAACATGCGTTCTGTCAAAAGGAATTAAGCCAAAATGCCGAATTATTATCGAAATTCAGTTTTAGATTATGAAAAAATAAGGATCTACTAAGTTTTTATGAAAAGGAAAAAAGCATTAAACGTCAATTTTAATGATTTTTCTTTAATAACTTTCTTAATTATCAGGCCGCGAAAATGTAACACCGATTTATTGGTCATCATGTACTTCAAGTTTGTATTGATATAACTTTGACTAAAAATCATTAAAACACGTCTTTTGTGCTTCTTGTAAAATTTGCTCTGTGAGGGTTACTCCCTTTTACCTGAACACGGTCGATATTTTCGTGCTACATATTGTTTTTGTGATAACCATATATTAACTATAATATAATTTGAAATATGTATTTATGTGCTTTTTAGCCCCAAGTCCTCTTGCAGATTGCCTCTTTTATTACGTCACATTACTTGTTTTCAGTGAAGTAACTACATTTTGGACCCTCATCTAAAAACCAACGATAGTCCCACAATTGACCTCTAAAAAACAAGACCAGGATAATAATGGTGTGTTTGCACAATCGGTAAATTTTCTCATACAAAAAAAAACGAAATACGTTAGAATTATTTTCATTTTCCAACGCTCATGTAACATTTCCGCGAGGACCTCCTAGTTATTGGTAGTCAAGTTATTTTTATATATTGAATACACACAATATTAAGCCCTCTATTATGCTGTCTCTTAATAAATAAAAACCACCAAACGGTCTCCCGAGTATCAGTAATATTAAAACTCCTTTCATTTAGGGCCCACTGTTGAGCTGGGCCTTCGTGCTTTGCATTACTTTGCTATGTAGTAGCTACGCCACTACTTATTTAAAATTTGACGCCTATATATATAGATAAAAAAATTGTACAATTAATTAGTGAGTATCATAATTTAAATCATGTTTTATTCTCTGATGTGGCACCATAAGTAAATAGTAGAATCTTGTCTATACCATCCACGTTTGTACACTACTTTTGTATTAAAAATAATGTACGATTGCAGAAGATTTTCGAAATCTTTTATATTTGTGTACGGTTGAAACTCTTTTTTATTATTGCTAGGTTTCTAAAAAGCGTGATTTTTTAATTGATAAATAGATTTAAAATATTCTAAATCGGTGATTTTTTTTTATTAAAAAATGCCTCTTAGTCAAAGCATGTGGGAACAATATGATGTTCACCATATTCACCATTATCGCTGGCTAATCTTCCAGTGTTCTTTAAAGATATTATGGCATCAAACGGCTCTTTCGAATACATCATACAATAGTAATTAATATGATTTGAAGAAGGAGCATGCCTGGTTAAAACTTCAAGAATCCATAATGCAAAGTCAAAGCATGCATGGTACGTTACTTTTTCATCTTGATTGGCCGTATAACCAGATCCTTATTATCCACAAATACTATTGTTTATAATCGCTTTAAATTTGAAGATTGTTATTTGTCAACATTTAATTCAACTTATTAAATGATCGGATTACGTCTTACACATTTTTTTGTGTTTGGGAATTCGTGGTGCGTGCATGCTTCCATGTCATTCATTTTGTAATCGATTGCACTTTAGAATTTTTATAAAAAAATGCAACAGTAATGGTGATCGCTGGAAGTACTGGGGTAGAAATTGGTTAATATTTTATAAACAGCTGAACCCCGATTTTTCGTTTATAATGAGCTATCCAAAAAACGGAGAACTCAAAAAAATGATAAGTATATGAAGTCTCAAATTAATAGTAAAAAATATCACGTATTTTGTAATTTTTCTAAAATATGTAATAATTAAAGGTAATAAATATTTGAACATTCGTCGATATACTAGCAGAAGGAGTTAAGTCAAAAACAACTGTTTCGAGAAAATCGGTTTTTAAAGTTTGAGTCTCTTATATACACTTAACGATATAACGAGTATGTTACGGCAACTGGAACTGTACGTCTTGTTGATGTTTTTCCGGAATTAGAATATACCTAGAAACACTTAATCCGGTCAGCCAAAGAATTCTTAACCGGCCTGACGTGATTAGTTAGTAATACAATATTCAATATTGACTAAATATGAATAGAAATATTAATATTACAGCTAAAGTACAAGGAATACTGGCCTGTTTTACCAAATAATAGTGCGTGAGAAAACTAGCAAACAGCATTATTAGGTCAAAACAGTCATTTTTCGACGTAACGCCTTTTGCCAAAATTCTGACAAATTACTAGAATCGTCTTTAATATTTTTATATGTGTTTGACCGGGACTATAAAAATAATATCCGACTTGAAAGCCGAGGGTTGCAGGTTCAAATTCAGTAGCTCGCAAAAATTTCACAAGTTTTGTCATATGCATTTGAAACCAGGAGAAATTGATTGAGCTAATAACTGACAATTATTACTCGTAAAAAAACTGTCGAAGTAATCTTCATATTATAGAAATCTATATTCTCCGTTTTAGAACAGATATGATTAAAAAGTAAATTTAAAAAAACGACAAATATAGAAAAACGATGAATTCGAGTATGACAAATCGGTGTTCTACTCTATAAATAAATTTCGCTTCGATTCCTGTTATTGTTTGTATTTCAAAATACTGGTGGGTCTTAAAGTCGAGTCAATACGGCACACCATATGTACCTTTACTATTGACCACTCGAAAGAGAGATGGTGAACTAACTGGAAGTGAATTTAAAAAAAGAGAAGCTATCGCAAATAATGTGTGCATCGGAACACTAATCCAACTATTTATACGTGGTGGGTGTTCGAATGAATGTTGAGAATGCCAGTAGCAAGGCGTCACAGGGGGGTCAGGAGTGGCATGCCACCAAATAGTCGGGTCGGTTGCCGCGGACCAGATAAAAATAGTCAGAAGTGAGAAGTGGCAGGGCATTGGCGGCCGGGCAGTGGAAGTGGAGGGACTGGGGCCATATTGTGCTCTATAAAGTCGCTTCTACATGCTGACTTCTTACTTCACACTCTATATTTTATCGCAAGTACATATGTACTTTTAAAACCAGGGTTGAAAAATAATATCGCATATTTTTTTAAATTAAAATTAAATCAACAAAACTAAACGATTGTTTTGCCCACTTTTACGAGTACGACATGCATTGACAATGTACTCATATACAAGAAAACTTCCTAATGATTTTAATGCCATAAGAATAGAATCAACATTTAATGTTTATATCTTCTTTTTCTTTTAACCATGTCCGCTCCGAAATGAAGCATATGGATCTTTACAGTGTGAAGATTGTTTTGACAAATTCTTATTTTTTTACGAGTAATAATTGTTAGTTGTTAGCTCGACAAATTTGGTCTATGTGTTGGTTTTAAATGCACATGAAAAAACCTGTGCAATTTTTATCAGCTAGGGATTCTAACCCTAGACCCTCGGCTCGTAAGTTGGATGCG
>JAPMAE010002179.1:0-15287 GCA_036584705.1 Rhyacophila sp. 25_7 | reverse complement strand
GTAATAGTTTACAATATCGATACTGCTAATTTTTAGTCCTTCCCTATTATTATGTGAATTAATAAAAAACATAATAAGCACTGATAAATACAATTTTGTAATATATTGTCACCTTACTCGTATATAGTTCGTTGCCTGTGTATATTTTTTTAATTGGACAACGGTATTGAAATATTTTTGCTGTGTTTAAAGCTACGTCATGAACTTAAATGTATACGCTGTAATAATCATTAAATACTACTACGTTTAAAATGTGTATGGAGATTCATATCGTCGATATACTGGCAGAAGGTGTTAAGTCAAAAAAGACTGTTTTAAGAAAAATGATTTATAAAGTTTGACTCTCTTACATATATTTAACGATAATATTTTTGGACAACAGGGACTATAGTCTTATTGACGTATTTTTTCAGAATTAAAATAAACCTAGAAGTACTTAATTTGATCAGCAAAATGGACCTTTGTCGGTTTAATGTGTTTTACTAACATATAATATTTTTGCCGGCTATAAAATATTCAATATGGACAATAATTAGTGACATTTTAATATTCCAGAAAAAGTACAAGGAATATGGCTAAGCTTATTTTACCAGATGAACGCGAGTTCAAAAATCTACCAAAATGCAGTATTAAGTCAAAACGGTCATTTAACTATGTATTTAGCGCCTTTCGCCAGTATAAAGACAACATAAGTACTATATTTTGGAGATGATATGATATGTAAATTATTGTTAATGAAAATTGAAGCCAATGAATGATTTTTCATTTTTTTTTAAAGCTTAACAACACCGTTATCTGCTATTATTGTATTAACAATGGAGGTTATCATATCGTCAAGCCATTTTACGAGATTATAACTCTTTATTCGATGCAATCTTAAAAGGGAAAAAATTAAGGACGTAAATGATATGGAGGAAAGTAACCTCCCGAACTGAAAACATAATTTTAAGATAACTAGACCGAATTGTTTGTGTTATACTGATTTCCGATGACAGGATTTTGACAGGTTAAGTTATATTATCAGTCGGCCCAGAAAAGGTTTAGCAAAAGTCAAATAATATTGACATGATAAACGTTGATACTTCGATAATCTTGTATGATTACGAAAATATAGCTTAAAATAAATAAATAAATGGTGAGTCTAATTGGACGACTCTCGATGCAGTTAATATATTATGAAGATGATATTTTCTTTGATAGATAAATAAACTATCATCATAATAATTAATACGACCCTCGAAGGTGAGTGGATAAAGCATCGGACTCACGAGGCAAGGGTCAAGGGCTTAAAACCTATAGATGGTAAAAATTACACATATTTTGTATTTGTATTTTAAACCAGGACGTAGGCCAGTGGCGTAGCTAGAAATTTTGGGCCCTATAGCAAAATTTACTCTTACGTGAATTTTAAAAAATGAGATGAAATAATGATTCATATGTATTAGCACGAGTACCGAGTACTAGTACGAGTATTATTTAGATATATAAATTTATAAGAAAATACGTATGACTCATTTTTATTACTATCATTGGACAGTGGATATTGGTTATATATTTTTACTGTAATGCAACTAACTATCCTACGAAACTTTGGACTTTGTACAAATGAACTGTTTAAAATATTAGAATACATACATTTTGGTGACTAACTATTATTATAGATATCATAGATTGCTTTAAGCAGGAAATGCAATGTTACTTGAATGCGGATATTGAATGTAGACAGATTAAGGGCCCTCTGACCAGTTTGCTATGAGGCAGCTACGCCACTGACATGGGCCAAATTGATTGAGCTAAAAACTAACAATTACTCGTAAAAAGTATATATGTCAAAACGATCTTCACATTGTGAAGATTCATATGCTTCATTTCGGAGAGGATATGATTGAAAGAAAAGTGTATATTAATTTCTGGACATATAATATAGATGTCTATTAAAATACATATAAATATGAGTGCTTATATGCAAGTACTATGAGTAAAAAATAAATTCCAAGATAAGCAGATACTCGTTCGAAAGCAGAAATAATGATTTATTATTTACTTAAACATAGACAATTATTATAATAGATTTAAAACTAGAAATACTAACCGTATAAAATATATATAATTTAAAAGTTTTGTTAATAGTTGAAAACACCACAAGAGGTGAAACCGGTGATTATTAATATTATTATATGGTGCTATGATCAACCGCACAGCCACCCTTTAGACTTGTTTATCTCTAGCTCTCTGTAGTAACGTTATTTACCCATTTCGTTAAGCATCCACCGAGTGCTTAGTGGACCCCGTTTCCCAAATAATATATTGAAAATAATCTAGATTTATTGCACACGATAGATTTTTTAAATTATTTTATATATTGATAAATTATGTAAAATAGTGCGTGAGAAATTTTGAATAAATATTCTCACAAAAGAGGTTTTATTTAATGACCTGTTTAGCTCTGTGCGTGTATTCAATAACGAACATAGGTACACACTATTAAAATTTATGGTCATTAATTATTGCACATTTTACGACCGATAAAATCTGACAGCTCAATTTTCAAAATGGCCATGAATTCCCGCTTTTGGATTCCGTGTTGGCGGGAAATGCTTGAATCTGCTTTTCGTTGCAGCCTAAAATCAATAAAATGGTTTCCAAGGAAACTATAGCGCTCTCTGTTTCACAACGCAGTGTTACGTCACGGAACAGTCTGCAGATAAAAATATTTGGCGGGTATATTTTTACAGTACTTCCCCGAAATGTTATGAGAAAATTTTTGTTTGGTTTTGATCTATTAGCGCGCTTCCTGATAAGCACAATTATATATATACTCGTATTTAATTGTTATTTCATTTGATCGATATTAGAAAAATCTCATATATAATTTTAGAAAAATCTTTGTCCAGAACATACATATACGATAAAATAAAAATACTAATTATTGACGACGATAATAGTTTCATGTTATAAGATCATATTTTTTATGTACATTCATATAAGGCTACGGATTATTTAATTATGACATATATAAAAATGTGTATATATTATTTGTAAATTAATAAACACCATTTATTGATTTATAAAACTTAGCATTTAATGATTGACTAGTGTCTGCTTTTTTTGGAAGGCATACCTGATTGCATCATAGAGATTTGTTTGAATTCATATTTCTAAATCTTCATATTTAAGTTTTGTCAAAAGAACGCTTTTGAAGACCTAAAAAGCCGTACATATCCTTTGGCCTAGCATGCTCTTAAAAATATAACAACCATTTTTAAAATTACCGTTTATGCTTCCAAAAATACACAAAACATCAGATTGTAATACTAAAATTTTCGATTTTCTTACGACCGTAGTTTTGTTAGTTATCAGTTGAAAATGTTGTAACAAACGATCGATCTTGAAATTACAAGAATATTAATTGTAAAAGTATTAACACTGCGATATTATTTCAAGAAACAATCCAGTATAACGTTAGTATACTTCTGTACGGGTTGTTTTAAAATACTCGTAAAATATGACAGAAAATCTTTTGTAAAATTTCTCTCCTTTTATTCGAGATAACAAACTATTTTTTTAAGATTTTGCAAAGTTTGCTATAGCAGGATTCAACCTGTATTATTATATTATAATCAAAATCACATTTCTAATTATTTAAGCAACCATACGCAACCTTTGTTTTTTTACGTGTAATATGCATTTTTTGCATCAGTATAACTTATACAGCATAATACAAAAAACTTAAATCTAAACGAAACACCGATTTATATTTAAAAATAAAAACAATGACAATTGATGTTGCAGAAAACTTTTGACTATTTTGAATGAATCAGAATTTTGTTTTACACTCAATAGAACATCGAGGTGAGAATTAGGAAAACCGATTGGTATAATATTGATCATCCTTGTAATAAGAAAAGTATCTAACTGATAATACTATAATATAATAAGCTTATTAAGTTTTTACTTATATGTATTCATATTAATTGAAGAAATTCCACAACTGGTCATTTTTTAATAAAATTGGCCTTATTTTGATAAAATGCTGTTACTTATGAGAAAAAATCACTTCATCTATAAGTACTTCTATGTGTTTTACTATTCAAGTTGCTTCGACTCTCTGTTGAGTCCGTTAACTAAAGCTTACTCGAACGGTTCTTGGTGAAGATAGAAATAGGCCCAAAGACATTCGAAAAATCCCGCGCTATGTACGTATACACGATGACCGGGCCAGACTAGATGGGCTCGAAGAGTTGTTCGGGTTTTTATTACATACTTGTATATTCCTTGTAGTTTACAGGTATACAATAGATCCTTATGACGCGGGCCCTATAGCTCGTACTAAGTCGCGTTATATAATTCTATAATTCAGTATAGCCTCAAAATACTGCATACTGCATTTTTAAAACATAATAATATTAATTAATGAAACGTATTCATTGAAAAGTTATATTTATTAGAAATATATATATTTTCCCAAATATAGTTTCTTGACCAGTTGCACAAATACAAGTGCGGCCGAGCCCCTGTGGCTTCTAATGATGATCTGACTACATGCTTTCCATGATAGACGTTTTCTTATATTTTAGGAGAAATAAAATTGGCTATTTCTATTAGCTCTATAATTGAAGTACACATAATCAGACTATTAAAATTTCGTTTATGTGTATAGTATTGTTGATTTATTTGTGTGTGTCGGTCTATATGTGGTCGTGAGGACATCTGTACGAGCTTACGTGTGCATAGGTTTGACCACCTTTTCATTAGGACGTGTTGTTATCGCTCTGTCGTATTAGTATTGGAACAATAAAAATAAGATATCTAATAATTCGTTCAAAAAATCTTGGTTTTAATTAATATTATTACATTCAATGATATTTCTATATAATTCTATTTTACAACTATTTAGATTCATTAAACTATTGCAATGGTATATGGTTTTTTAAAAGGAAAATTTCAGTTATTATAAGATCGATTAAATATTTCGGGAATATGTTATACAAGTGCTTCGTTTGCCACCATTTCGCCTTGAATTAAAGCTAATTGAAAATATCTGGGGAATTTTGAAAAAATATATTGCTTCATATAACATAGGAAAGATATGCGACAGGAACAATGAAGGTAATAAATGAACGATTAAATCAAACTGACCAAAAAAAGTGATTTAATACTTGTCGATATGTCAAAGAAATTGAAGATAGATACTACCGCCACTGTGATATGGAAACAGAATTAATTCACAATGATTTGGCTGAGAGCAGCGAATTAGAATATTCATCTGTTGATTTATCTAGTTACGATTCAGAATAAAAACACGTAATGAATTATGTTATTTTCCATTTTAATTTAAAACTATGAAAAATTTATTCATAAGATTAGTTACATTTAGTTTTGTGCTAGCCTGTACTTCTCAATACGCACACATACATACTGTGTCTGTACAAACTTAACACACACGTATACTCGTGTGCACAGATAAATTAATTTTACTCTACTAAGAATAATGGTTTTAAAAAGCTCTTCTCACAATACTTCCAAAATCAAAGCACTTTTGTACTTGTAATTACTCTATAAACCTCTATTTATAATACCTCAATATTTATAACCAACTTAGTTAAGGTAAAATACTTTGAAAGTTTAGTAGTTCCAGCGCACTGATAATTACTGAGGTTGAGGTTATGCCATTAACGTTCGCTACGCCTCAATAAACATCATATACAATTGATAGTCGGCGTAGATAGGCAGGTGGATATTTTTCATTGTTAGCAACTAATCGCACAAGTAGGTGCTCAAACTCAAGTTCGATACATTCAAAAGCGTCGGCGGGCAAGAGAGAGAGAGAGAGAGAGAGGGGGATTGAGTGAGAGGAGACGAGAAAATATTGTACATAGTGTCGAAGTTGGTTTTAGACGGCACGCGGCGTCGCATCGCGCAATCCGCTCCCTCCCGACGGAGGGATGTTTGCGGCACTGCTGCCTGCTCTCCGCGACCTAGCCTGTGTTGCCAATTTGTAATTTTAAACTCCACTTAAGGTTTACTATCCTATTGAAACACAAACATTTTTATTATTATATACATTCTATAACGACAAATTATTCAACCAACTTAATGGCAACAAACTGCTAATATTTTAAATTAAATAATGCGTTTAATTTTTGATAAACACCGAGATATTAGCATTTTTTTTTTGAAATTTGTCTGATATATTCATTCTATTTACTTTGTGGTGATAAAAATATTATATATTTGAGATTTATTATTTTAGTTATTCCTTTTTTTTTGAAAAAAAATGCTATACCAGCAGCTGTCGACAACCTATAGTATGTGTACTATTAGATACAGGTTTTGAGGATCCACCACTGACCGCCCAGTACACGCAACCACGATTATGCGCAGTCACCTTCCTGACACGTGCCATTAACTAGTATAACATAAAGAATCTCAATTAATAAGATAAGTTAAATCTTTAACTTCTCGCTGTGAGGTTCATTTTCTTTATCAAAAACTTTCGGTTGCGCAAAATCTTGCTTTAATTTTAAATAAGGCTTCAATTAGTATTACATACGAAACGGAGACTTTGTATTGGGTATATGACTATGTAAGTAATTTGACTTAAAATAATAATAATTCAATAATTATTAAAGTCATCACCGTTAGTGACTAACTTGTAGGGTCGCGGGTTCAAATCTTGTATGTGGCAACAAAAGCACAGTTTTTTTGTGCATTGTGAACCAGGACATAAACCAAATCGGTAGAGCTAATAATTGAGAGTAATTACTCGTAAAACAGTCTTCACACTGTGAATATTCATATGCTCCATTGCGCTGTAAACATGATTTAAAGAACAAAAATACATTCAAACTTTTTCTTTCGATTTAGTAAAAAGTCTTATCTCCCATATTAAAAACTCTGCGATTCAAGATCAGGTATATAACGCTATTACCTAATATTAACGTATGTTACTGTATTAGATAATAGAAAAACTGCATTATTAAATAAAATAAAAAAATGATGAAAGAAGATGATAATATTCATCTTATTGTAGGTTTTACTATTTCATAATACGATTAAAATTAAAGAAATTTGACATTTTTAAAATACTATAAATTTATTTGGTTAAATTACTCCAGGTTTCTGTTCCTTTTACATTAAGTACTTATTTATAAGAGTTCTGTCAAATTTCAGCGATTTAACTTTAAATTATTTTTTCTCTTTTTAATCTGGTGTTTAGTGTTTGACAAGCGAAGCACTGGCAACACCGTCCCAGCCCTCCAGCCGGGTCAGTCAGTCAGTGGCGCGGCGCTCGAGCGACGTCGGCGCCTCTCGCCTCACAACGTCGTTCCGTCCCGGCCGACGCGCGTGCCTGTCAAACGCACTACTCCACTCGGCTCGCGTCCGACCGGTCCGTGGCCAAAACTCACCGTGCTATCACGCAATAATATCTACTGTTATAATACAACATAACGATCTTTGACCACACGCGTGTATTGCGAATCAGTAGCGTACGCTCGGTTCCCGCGTCCACGCGAGTGCCCTCCCGCGAAAACTCACTTCCGATGGCATCGTTTTTCATTCATGTTGCGCGCTTTACGTAACGTGCCGTGCTTTAATAATAATCCCGACTATGTAAGTCATAGGTGTTATTTTTAGTGTTAATTGAATATTTTGCGAGAGATGTCGCTCGTGGACTCTAACGGAGGTCCGCCGAGGCTGCGGCTGGCAGCGGACCCTGATAAAAGCGCCGAAGTCATCAGCGAGACTCTTAAACCCCCTATTGCGAGCAATGGCAAGGAGCATCATAGTGAGAATGGCTGTAAGAGTGGTTGTCAGCAGCTGCTCCTCTGGGAGGACATGCCGAGGCATTTGCAGTTCAATCCATACGTAAAGACAGGGTACCGACCGCTGCTCAGTGCGTGGGGTTGCGTCTACAGCCTTTTCTACCTGCATAATGAAACAGTTAACATTTTAACTCACGGTAAGACAATTTACAAAGTTGACAGTTTATTGTGTAGTAAACAATTCTTTTATACTTCTGACAAAATACGATTGTTTTTAAATAAACCAATGAATAATTTAATATTATATGATAATTAAGAACCAATCATCTTAATTATATGAAGTATTTCATTTATTAGTACAGATTAAATCCCGCTATAATGAGTTCTGATGTAACGAAAATGTTACAATTGACATTTTCTTTGAAGAATCGGTGAACGATTCATACAAACTGAACGAACAAACTTATTTTCAGCTATGTCGACATTTCAGTATAATGTTCTTTTTTTTCTTTTAGTCATATCCACTCCGAAACGGAGCATATGGATCTTCACAATATGAAGATTATTTTGACAGATTTATTTTTCTACTAATAATTGTCAGTTATAACGTTCACCAAGTATTAATTTTTTTTTTCAGTTGAAACAGTTAACTTTTTTTAACAGTTGAAAACAAGTTAAGTTTTGTCGTAACAGACGAGTATTAAGCCGGTCTCGATTGTTTAAAATATATTGTGTAGAAAAACTAAATAATACTATGTTATTATTTTATAATACTTCTATCTAATGCCCTTCCACCAAGAATTTATGACCAATGAAAATATTGTAAAATAGTTAATGTTTTAAAACTATTATTATTATTAAATGTAGCGCCACAATCCATTAATGTACGAGTATGTGAGTGTGATCGACTACATAATATCCTTCCAGGCTTCTCTGTCTCAAATTCTCACTCTCCAGTCATTCACACATAACATTTTACTATCTCAAGTGGTATTATCCGACAATCTCATTCCGGGAAGCCCAATGAGCCGAGTGATATTGATGTTCATTCAAATATCTTCTTAACAGTTCTAGACTCATCATAATCTTATAACATATTCCGCACATCTGAGCTTCTTTGCCTCGAAGAAATTTATTATCCAAGGGCTAATTTGCTTGCAGAGCTCCTCTGCGAAATCCTTGGTTTTATATAACTGGTCCATGTATTCTTCGGAGTATGTATTTTATTTTCAAATACATGCATGGTATTTTCTTTTTTCTCCGATAGCCTCCAAATTCACATGCACACATAACTTATTATATATTTTTTCGATCTCCAAGACAGACACAAATTAGATGTTTATAAAAACTCATATAATATGGGAGGCTATTTTTTGTATATTTTTTCCTTAATTAGAAAAATCAATATATTACTTATTAAGGAAGTTAGAACTTTGTAATTAAAATAACTGAACATCATATAATATACATATATACTCGTATATATTTATGTAAATTTTATATTTTATAATTGTATCAATATTTACCAAAAAAATTGTAATCTACGATACGAAAATAGTTAAATAGACATTGTCATTCATCGAGTGTGTAATAATACTACGGTAAAATATGCGTCGAGTTGAGCGTAGTTGCACGATAAGTAGCCTGTCTACAAAAGTTGTCTAGTGTTTATCGTAGTTTTTAGAGCGCTGTACAAATCACCCAGGCTTTCTCACGAACGAGTACAATAAACTTCCTATGACAATTTTATTGATGCCCTAAGCACTAACTAATTTTGGTGGCCCCTTACACTTGTTCAAAGTTCGTATAAATCCACTCTGCGAGCACAGTGTACTTTATTTTGCAGGAGAAACATGATGACACAAGATAACGCTTCATAAACAGAACGAATTCATTTTTCATAAAATTTTGAAAATGTCTATAAATTTAATTATTAAGCTATGAAAAATGTATGCGGTACCCCCTTTTCCTGTGATGCCAAGCACGTATTTACATAGCTTAACCTTTTCTGTGCCAGACATAATGCTACAATCCGACAAGCGTACATACATTTAAAACGTACGAACTTTTAAAAAATACAACCTTACGATATTTCTTTTAAGATGTATCGAATCTTTCTTTGTAATGACTTAGTTTTAATGATGATATAATAGTCGTATCTCTGCGTTTCAATATTTAAAATCATGCAAAATATTCAAATTTGTGTATCAAACTACATTTTAAGATGTGTGAGTTAACTCGTTCCTGGCACTTAACCGATTAAGGGTTAATCCAGCACTGAGTTTCCGATGGGTTTGGTAGTTGTAAATTTAAATAAGAATACCAAAGTAAAAGTGTTTTTTTTTCAGATTATAGTTTGTGTAGGATGGCTGTTCTCTGCAATGTTTAATTTATTTTATAATGCTTTAAATGTCAAATTTACAATTACGTTAGTATTTTAATTTAAATCAGCCTTTTTAAACAAATAAATTGTGTTTCTTTGCGTAAATCGGCGATAATTCATCATATTGTACTGCTAATGCTAAATGCGTACGAACCGATATTTTGCGTTATTATTTTTTTCTTGTTTTCGCATCAATTCAGTGGCGGATTTAGTTCATAGGCACAATAAGCGTCCGCCTCGGCCTGAAACCTTACAAAAAGTCTCGAATAAATCAATATTATTGAAAATTAAAACACACTGCGAAACGGTTGTAAAAATTTTACAATCAAATTGTTAAATAAATCAACATATTCAATATCTTAGGAATTGTTTTTAAACATTATTTCATTGGTGTCTTATTTATCAAAGTGTACAATAAACGTTGTACAGATCATTATATAAGCTAATATACGTACACAGCATCATTTCAATACTGTGACATACTGGTTTATTTGTGTTTTATCTTCCTGTTTTTATTTGACGTCTACTTAATACTACTCGAATAATTGTTACCATTTTAGTAAACCGCCAACACTTATTTCAGCACTGATTTTCCCACGAGACCTTAAGTTTGTTTTATATTTATGTCATAAAGAATTGTTTTTTAGTGAAACTAACAAATCAACACGAAGCTAGAGAGTATTTATGCAGCCTTCATAATAATGCACTGATCAACACATCTATCCTTCACATATTATAAAATTTTTAGAGTTATCGAATATATTTTTTTCTGTTAACCATATTTACTCCGAAACTAAGCATATGGATCTCCACAATATGAAGATTGTTTCGACAGATTTTTTATGAGTAATAGTCTTCCGCTATTACCATAACCAATTTGGTCCGTGTCCTGGTTTCAATTACACATGAAAAAAAACAAATTTTGCCAGCTATACGTTTTCAACCCTAGACCCTCATCTCATGAATCAGATGCGCTATCTACTCCCCTATGAGAGCGATGAATACAACTTAGTCGACACTTTGAGGTATAAACAATTGTTTTATTTAGTTCGTAATATGAGAAATTATTTGTTAAACAAAAATACTGTCAAAAATATGTCTTCACTTAGAATCATTACTTATTGAAATAAAGAAATATTCTTATTTCTATGGTTTCTCATAAAATACAGCATTTTAAAGCCACCTTCTTACCAGAAAGTCTGCCGCTTCTTTCGTATCGTTCCAAATATTATATGTCTTATAATTTAGATATTAAGCTTTTTTAGGGGGTACTTTCATATGAAAAATTAAAAGACTGGTGGAGTTAAGTCTTCTGAAGAATGCATAGCACACATAATATGTAATTTTCACTTAGGGTTGCATGGTTCGTTCTTCAATCCAATGCGTAGATGAGCATTCTACTACATTTTATTACCTGCATACAAATGTTTCGCTTACTGGGAAAATAGGAAAAAATGCAGAATTTTCGACGACTAAGACAAAAAGAAAAACTAGTAAAAGTGGTATTTATTTACTGTGTGGTTCTGTCTATGTATTTATTAAATCGTACATGCCCAGTATGCATGTGAGCGTATTGAGAAGTACAGGCAAGCACAAAACTAATTGTAACTAATTAACTAACAAACAAATTAAAACTGCATGTAGATGAGCACACATACTCGTATACATTGACAGAACCGCACAGATAAATGTAGCACTGTATTGTATTTATTATTGTTTTTTCCATATTCGGTCCGGGATATAATATATACATAAAAGATGTTCATAGTGTAAAAATAATAACAGGTGTTTTTACGAGAAATAGTTCTGTTCCTGAGAAGTAAACTACTAATATTTTCACACATTTTTTATTCTACCCCTAATAAGAAGTTGTTTACGAATTACCTGTTGAAATATATTGGTAGAAAAAAAAACAAAATATGAGTCGCCGATACTGTTGTGTATGAAATTTAAAACGTTTCAAATGAAATTGTATGTATATTGTCATATATTTCGGTCGGTTTTGTTTAATTATTGGTAATTCAATAAAAATGTTTGGTTTGTAGAATTTACGACGAAAAATATACGTTAATCCACCCCTGTCATATAATTAGATTATAATATCTACCGTCGCCCATAATATTTTATAATAATACTTCCTAAATCAGTCTTCAAATGGCATTCGTAATCATGTATTCTCAGAAATATTTTGTACAGAGGAGGTTCTGGAAACAATATTATTATCAATGATAATAATATGAATCTTTTCAACTTGCTACTAGCATTGTATTTAATTATTTCAATTATCAATGTTGCTGTATATTTTTCTGGTTATTGTGAACATTATCGGTTTTAATTAAAAACATTACGATATAATCACGCCCTATCTACTCAACATTAACAGTAATTACGCTATAATTGTATTTGTTGTAAATCAGAGGTCCTCAAACGCATTGAGTGAACAACCTTGACGCAAAAATCAAAATATATTTTATTCTAGGATATAATTAATAAACATTCTAATGACAATAGGAGTATTTATTTTATATTGATCTGATTGTGTGATGTGATTTCTAAAAATGAATGCATTGCTTATTTCTGGTATATCCACATCTTTTAATCAAAGCTCTATTATATGCATTATTAATATTTCTTGAAACGTTAACATAGTTTCTTTAAGTTTTAGATAAGTTAAAAATAGTTAAGACACGTTTGATCTGCTATATATTTCAATAAAATGGCGTTCAACCAAGGATTACATTGAGCAGCACAGAAAATCAATCATGTGTAATATGCAACTTTCATAATAAAATAATCAACAAATTCACAGTATGCAAAAGAAAATATATAACAAGTAGCGCTACGATCCATGCAGGTCCATAGACAACTACATAATCTCCCTAGCTTCCTCTTTATTTTTACTACTTTTCTTCCAGTGGTTAGCACTCAAAATTTGTCTCTCTTAGCAGTGTTCCCTCTAATTCTTAGTGACCTGTGTGCGCATTTTTTTGTTTATGCAGGTTTTTCAAAAATAAAAAATCTTTGTGCAGCAATTATTCTTTTCTACAAACGACATAAAAAAATGTGGTTAATGCATTCGAATAAAATAAATAGAAACATTTTATGTGCGCGCGATTATTTTTCATGTGCGCTATGTTTAAAATCTATGTGCGCGTGCACACCTAAGAGAGGACACTGCTCTTAAGTAGCTAACTCCCATTATGCAATATCTGAACCTTGCAATCTTTTTCATTTTGCCAAAAGGTGTCAGTCGATAAACAGAACTTATACCTTTCTTAAATACAAATTGAATGGTTTACAAACATCAAGGAATTACAGATGGAATGCTTCGAGTTAAGGAGGTAGATGTAGGTTGGTTATTAAAAAGTGACTTAGCCCTCATGTAATAACTATGGAAAGGCAATTCAGTTCAGTAGTCACATAACGGGTAAAATATGAAGTGCCAGAAAAGCATCTACTTTTTGCCTACCGGTCAATTTTCCTGTCGAAAACAATGAGCGTCCGAATGACGGATGTTATTTCTAATAAGGGATCATCCATAAACCACGTAACCTCTCTTAAGGGGGAAGGAAGGGTGACCACCAACGACTACGTGGCATTATAGGGGGGAGGGTGGGTTAATTTTCATTATTACGTAACACTTTTTCCTCTTAAAAAGTGGATAGGAGTTGATTGTAAATGGCATTTCTTTTCAATGTGAAAAGTTACATAACCTTTGAGAAGATGAAGGGGGAATCAAGCTGAATGGTGTTACATGGTAAAAAAAACGTAAAAAAATACTCTACGTGATTTATGGACGATCACTAAGCATATACGCCAATTTTATTGTAGGGCGGCCAAGGACCCCGTTATTTACTGGGGTTTCATCAAATAATTTCGTGAGAATTTTACATTCATCGCATTTAATAAAATGACTCGCTCATCTAAGACTCTTGACTAAGCTAAATACTATGGATGATTTGACTGATAAAAGAATTTAAAATTAACGTTACATGAAATAGAGATTAACGCATTGAATCAATAATTATTCGTGTATAGCAAATCTATTCTGCGGGCCGTTACTTAATAGGCAGTGGCGTAGATGCCTCATATCAAACCCATGCAAAGCATGAGGGCCCTTGCTGACCAGAGGGCACTTAATCTGTATACACTCAATATCCAATTTCAAGTAAAATTACATTTCCTACTAAAATCGATGTATGGCATATTTGTTTATGGCAAGCAGAATATTCCATTAAAAATCTGTAAAAAAGAAGTTTTGCAAATTTAGTCACAAAAATCTATCTATTCTAATATTTCATAGAGGTTTCATCTTAAAAGTCCAATGTGACTTAAGATAATTCTGAATTACAGTAACGATATATCGCTAATATCCACAGCCGATATTGAATACGAGCATGCATCAAAAATCGAGCATAAAGAACATATTATTGATTTTGCAAACATTAAATTAAGAAAGAAGATATTTTAAAATCGGTAAAATTATAACGTTTATAGTTTTATGTAAATAACGCAAGGTACTAACACACACGGATAATTATTTCATCACATTTTTTAGAAAATATGTATGGGAGGGTCCTTGCGTAAATTTTGCACGAAGCCACTGTTAACAGGCCATCTTCTGAACAATGCCCTTAATGTTAATTAAAACAATTTAAAAGCACTACTTTACAACAATACTTGTATATTTTTGATTTGTTGTTATTTGCTAGACAAATTTGAATATTTTGGTTTTAAATTTGAAAACGCAAAGATATGACCATAATATGATCATTAAAAATAAAGTCATGACAAAAAACATTCAATATACTTTCAAAAGAAATGTTAAATTTATGTTTTTGCTTAAAAATAACAGCTTACTGGGTTGTCATATTATATCTGGCACAGGAAAAACAAAACACATTTTTTTTTTGTGATCGAGAGAAAAAGATGCTCCCCGAAAAAGGTTTGTACAATGAAAATAGTTAAAAGGTGATATAATATAATATATTGCGATTTAAAGAAAATAATATAATATATTGCTCAATAATTGATATTGTACAATAATATTAGATCATGTAGATTATATTATATTGTGCAATCTTTTTTTAACCATTTCTTCATCCATCTGCGCTTTCTTTTCTCCTTCTTCTTTAAAG